>SNQJ01S0077409.1:0-11745 GCA_010110895.2 Picea sitchensis | reverse complement strand
AAAAAACGGCTTGACGAACAAAACTAAAAACCTCTACGGTGCACGATCCAAGTGCACAAGGTCTAAAGCAAGCCTACATCAATTAAAGGACACAATGGGCCCTCTTAACAATATCACAAGAATCCATTCTACAATAACATGAAGTCAATATCCTCGCTCTCATTTCCAAAGTCAATAATTCACTAAGAACATCTTCATACCGAGGTCTCACTGCAATCATCCACTCCTAACATGTGATTCCTGGTAAGCCTAAGTAACTCCTCCAACCCTATCATTCTTATCATTGTCGATATCATTCAATGTCCAAACAAGGTAGGTACTGAGGACTAAAAGGTTGCTAACTAAGTTTGACAACCAACAAAGATATCTATTGATATAATGATATGGTTGTTATTATAATTTATCAAATGAAAGTTATCTAGCTATCTAAGAGCCATTAGCCTATAATCTATGGGACAAGTGATAGATGTAACAATTTAATCCATGGAATTGGTGGAATAAAATAACTATCTGTTGAAGACCTTTTTAATTGAAACCAAACTATCATGATGGCTGAATAAGGAACCGAAGATTTCAATAGGGTGCATTTGCCATCTTTTAAGGTATGTGTTCTCTATACAAACTATACCCATTTAATCATGTAAAAAAAAATTCAATGGGCACTAAAATGCGGACAACACACAAAAAAAAAACGAAGTGAAAAGAAAAAGGATTTTTGCCCAATACAAGATCTGTTGCCTTAAGGGATGACACGGTCCACTGTAAAGTGGATTAGTTGAGCCCAAAAATTGCTGACATTCACAAATTAATTGTCATTTACCAAACCCAAGCACGCTGAACGCAGGCATTCAATCCGTGAATGACACACTGTCTGTAAAATGCAGTTGACACAAACACGCAGGCTGTCCTTTAATCAAGGGGAGTCACTAACACTATGCTATCAACCAATAATTCACTCTCACTCGGCATGCAACACAATAATGACACCTAGCCAAATTCCAGACAAGAAAAACGTAGACAAGATTTGCATACAATGGGGTCACGAATAGAGCAATAAAATTGTTGGGGCAATTACCAGGTAATGCAACAAGGTAATAATGTAGACACACAATCACAGTCAACCATAATAACACTAAAATTGCAATTAAAGTCGAAATCGTTGTCCAACACGTATCACACCGTCCCAGTCAATCCATAATAGATCGCTGAGATTACCATAACAGAAAAACAGAGAAACGAGTGGTTGAGGTGTGCATAACGTGATCAGAAATATTGGCAATGGCCAACCATCGAAGGGGTCAATCGTTGTCCGGTAAAAGTAAAATGTAGGGGTAACCACCACTGGTTCGTTGGCTTCCGGGTTCAACCCAATCGCAGCCAAGGAGGAAAAAATCTATCCTCAACAACGCTGAACACACAGAAAATCACATAAACGGAAATGCATTGTCCTTCACAGATTCACAACGCAGTCACACAAGTCAAAACGCAGGCACACAATAAATCAACGTTGTCTTCCACATTTACACTGATCAAACTCGGATTTAGCATTAACCATACTAACAACATTACTGCGAGGTGTATGTCTGTGAACTAACAATATTAACAATACTAATGACATTACTGCAATCATATATCTGTGATTTAACAATAATAAAAATACTAACAACTTTGTTACGATTGTATAGCTGTAATTTATATCACTCTGATTCAACAATAATAACAATACGACCATTTCATGTTCATGTTATATAAATTCTCAGTCACCCTTTAAGGATAAAAATCACGGTTCATATATTTACACTTGCTATCTAGGAAAACACAGAGTAATCCACTATTCTGCTATCCCAACACAACATATAAAATCATCGTCTCAATGTTAAAACATAGGCATGAGGTCCAACGCAGACAAGGGCAGGGACGATTCAATCAAGCGCAGAAGAATCCAAGGTTAGGCCCTTGAGGTGAGGAGTACAAAAACAAACACAGAGATAAACCAACAAGGGCGCATGAAATCCATAAGCATAGGTACTTTTCTAGAAGGCGCAAGACAACAATCAACTGAGGGAGGACAACAGAGGTAGATGGCTGACAGGACGTCCTTCGCTCATCATCCTTGCATAGAAAAGTAGGGCGTTGAGATCCATTGTTCTTTTAACGCTAAGGCGATGACCGTAGATCAGGCTCCTGGCCGACTACTCAGGCGAGGACTGGTGAGCTAGGGATGAAGGCTAGCAACTATGAATGTCACAATCCACACAGCAAGGGGTCAAGATAAGCTGGAAAACAATAGCCATGGGAGTCAAAAACCGTCAAGCTAGGCTAAGGAAAGTTTCAGTCATCAATTTAAAAACATCAGTTACTTCTCCATTAAATAAGAAGATCCAAGCATAAGTCCTAATACATTCTGCATAAGTCCTAATACATTCTACCATACAAAATGAAGAGAGCGTACTGTAGCTTGATAGCCTGCTCTGAATGACGTCTCGCGCGCTCCGTGCAACTCCCGCTCGTCGACTATCAAGACTTCACTGGTACCTCCCAGCCAATGCTAGGGGTACTCTTCTTCCCCCTTAGCCCCCTGAGACACAAAGGGGCCACACACACTATCCATAGATTTCGACTAGCTCCCAGCTCGCCTCACAAGGCCGAGCTACCACTCCTCTCCGAGCTGGGTATCCCAACTCTCACAAGTAAATCAGTCAAGTAGATATTTCTGCAACGTAACCTTATGCAAACAAATGATCCCCCTGATCCTTCTCATTCCCTCATTATATAGAGTTTCTAACTTCATTTCTTTCCTAAAATCTCATTTAATTAAAGTTTTTAAAAATAAATTCCTAAAAGCTCTTCTTCGTACAAGTGTCACCCATCCCCTACATTCCTCCATTAATTAATTTCTTTAATTAATTAATTATCTTATTTCCCTCACCCACCTAGAGTTACTCCTAGAATCACTCCTAGGTGTCCCCAAATTCCCTTACAAATTTTAAAGGCTTTCCCTATTATTAAATTGCTAATTTAGTTTAAATTAGAAAGCTCTTAAATGGTAGATTCTTCACTAAGTTTGACTTTCCGCTTTTTACCTTTTTATGTTTACCTCTTTTCCTAGTTTCCCAATATTTTAGATTTTTCCCTCTTTCCCCTTTTTACTTAGAACTCAAAAAGACAGGTGTGGAAATTAACCCCTTTTTCCCTTTTCTTATTTAATTAGTATATTTTAAATGATCAAAGTAATAAAACAATTAATTCCCCTTTTTTAAATTTTAATTCAACAGATTTCTTTTGAAACAATTAATTTCTTACTCCCTTCATGTTACAAGATTTTACAAAGGTCATATTTATTATTCATGTGGTTTTTATTTTTATTTTTATTTATTATTATTATTATTATTTATAGAGAGATAAAATTTTACCACTAACATAGTTTAGACTTAAACCTTAAATTTTTGTATTGGGCGACATTCAATTAGGTAATTTGTTTTAAGAATACTTAACACGTTATTTGTCCTAAGGCCATCTAGGTTCATTCTTCTATCATCAACAAGACAACGTGCCCTTCAGGACGCACTAGGTTCTCCAAGGGTGCCACTCGCCTCATTTGTTCCCTTACGTGATGTGCCCTTTAGGACGCACTACGTGCTCCAAGGGTGCCACTCCCCATTCTCCATTTTCTTTGCGCAACGTGCCCTTCAAGATGCACCACGTGCTCCAAGGGTTCCACTCACCTCTTGACTGACTTGGTAGACATCAATAACCCCTGGAGTCAATACTCTGCCAGGTGAACTTATGGGAGACTAAGGGCCTCTAAGGAATAAGGCCCCCTCCTTATTGCACGCCCTTTAGAATCATCATGAGCGACTGTCACAGTCTGCCCTCATGACATCGTGGGTCCTCTCGAACTAGGTAATTGTTAACCTAGAGTTCGAGCCACAACGGGAGTGCTAGTAGGCTGTGGAAGGGCTGCTAACCACCCCTCTCCCTCAACATCTCTGGTAGTTGTGCGTGACCCCTTTACTCCACATGTGAGTCTGGTCAATAAGCTATCGTCAGCCTTCATCATCAACGAATCATGTCAGAATATATCCATATCAAATCATCTAATTAGAAGCACTAAAATCACAGTGAAACAATCAAACCCCAATGGTACACTCCCCGACTCGATCTAGAGTCCAAGGGGTTCCATCGATGCCTCGACATCCTCGAGGTCCAAAATCCTACACACTCAGTAAAATCAAGTCAATAGCACCTATCTATGTCAATGTAGTTAAACCATGTCATCAACCCATAACGCTTCATAATCAAAATCAAATGTTTTAATAGCATAATAATCTAGATCACTTGCGAGCAAGTGTCCTCTAAGAATAAGTTTTCTCAGTGTGTCAGAGCGGGATGTTACAAGTTTTAACAATGAATCAGGCCCACCATAGATAAAACACAGGTAAAAGGGATAGGAGTATAAAACGTAGATGTAAAGGATGGATGAGAAGCAAAGTTACATTGCCATTATCAAGGGATGAGAAAACAGAACGAATTCACCATTAATTGATAATTACTCAAGAGTTTATTTCTCCATTAAAAGTGATGAAGACACAAAGTTTAATTGGCCATTATCAAATGATGAATAGATAGAAACGAATTCACCAACAAATGATATTTAGATAGTTAAATTCGCCATTTAAGTGATGAAGGTGCAAGGCTAGAGTGGCCATTATCAAATGATGAACATGCAGAAACGAATTCGCTAGCAAATGATATTTACACAGTTAAATTAGCCATTTAAGTGATGAAGACGCAAGGTTAGATTCTCCATCATTAAACAAAACACAGGGTTAATATTTTACAGCTAGCACATATTGCAATCACTGAAGTAATATTTTTTTTTACATCCATTACCGAATTACAACAACAGAGGTAATATTTTTACATTAGTTACACAATTACAATCGCAGAAGTAATAAAAACTAGTCAATCTAACAAGAACCAAAACACAGATTGAAGTTAAATACTTTTTACATCTCAGAATACCAATATAAAAATGCTGACAGTAGAAGGATAACGCCAGGGCCATAAGGATAAATCATCGAAGGGATCGTAGGGATTCTATCAGTCAAGGCGTAGAGAAATACACAACAAGGAAGCAAGATAATCCATACACAGAGGCCGTACTGAAAGACGCAAGTCAAACAATCAGGAAAGGACATCCAGAGAGGTAGACGGCTGATAGGTTTGCCTTTGCTTCATCATCCTTGCACAGAAAAGTAGGGCGTTGAGATCCATAGGTCTTTTAACGCTAAGGTGACGACCGTAGATCAGGCTCCTAGCCGACTTCTCAGGCAAGGATTGGTGAGCTAGGGACGAAGGCTAAACAACCTCAAGGTCACAATCAACACACAGGGTGGTCACGACATGTGGGAAGACGAAGGCCATGGGAGTCAACCACCATCGAGCTAGGCTAAGGAAAGTTTCAGTCACCAATTTAAAAAAAACATCATTTTACTTTTCCATTAAATAAGTAGATCCGAGCATAAGTCCTAATACATTCTACCATACAAAAATGAAGAGAGTGTATCGTTGCCTGATCGCCCACTCCAAATAATGTCCCGCATGCTCCATGTAGCTCCCACTCGCCGACCGTCGAGACTTCACCGATACCTCCCAGCCAATGCTAGGGGTACTCTTCTTCCCCCGTAGCCCCCTGAGCCGCAAAGGGGCCACACACACTGTCTAGAGATTTCAACTAGCTCCTAGCTCGCCTCGCAAGGCCGAGCTACCACTCCTCTCTGAGCTGGGTATCCCAACTCCCACAACTAAATCAGTCAAGTAGATATTTTTGTAGCGTAACATTACACAAACAGAAGATGGTCCTTCATCCTTCTCCCTCCTTCATTATATAGAGTTTCGAACTTCCTTTCTTTCCTAAAATCTCATTTAATTAAAAATTTTAAAAATAATTTCCTAAAAATTCTTCTCCATACAAGTGTCCCACATCCCCTACATTCCTCCATTATTTAATTTCTTTAATTAATTAATTATCTTATTTCCCTCATCCACCTAGAGTTACTCCTAGAATCACTTCTAGGTGTCCCCAAAATCTCGTACGGGTTTCGGTAGATTTCCTTTTTATTAAATTGTTTGTTCAGTTTAAATTAGAAAGCTCTTAAATGGTGGATGCTTTACTAAGTTTGACCTTCCGCTTTTTCCCTTAAGTTTCCCCTTTTTCCCTTTTTATGGTTACCTCTTTTCCTAGTTTCCTAAAATTTTAGATTTTCCCTCTTTCCCCTTTTAAATTAGAACTCAAAAAGGCAGGTGTGGAAATTAACCCTTTTTCCCTTTTCTTATTTAATTAGTATATTTTAATTTATCAAGGTAATAAAAACAATTAATTCCCTTTTTAAATTATTAATCCAACATATTTTTTTTGAAACAATTTATTTCTTACCCCCTTCATGTTATAAGATTTAATGAAGATCAAAATTATTATTCATGTGGTTTTTATTTTTATTTTTAATATTATTATTTTTTTATTATTTTCTTTTTTGAGAGATAAAATTTTACCACTAGCATAGTTTAGACTTAAACCTTAAATTTTTGTATTGGATGACATTTAATTAGGGAATTTGTTTTAAAAATACTTAACATGTTATTCTTCCTAAGGCCATCTAGGTTCATTCCTCTATCATCAACAACGCGACGTGCCCTTCAGGACGCACTAGGTGCTCCAAGGGTGCCATTGGCCTCATCTGTTCCCTTGCGCGACATGCCCTTCAGGATGCATTACGTGCTCCAAGGGTGCCACTCGCCTCTTGACTGACTTGGTAGACATCAATAACCCCTGGAGTCAACACTCCGCTAGGTGAACTTGTGGGAGACTAAGGGCTTCTAAGGAATACGACCCCTGCCTTATTGCGTGCCCCTTAGAATCATCATGAGCGACTGTCGTAGTTTTCCCTCATGGCATCGTGGGTCCTCTCAAACTAGGTAATCGTTAACCTATAGTTCGAGCCACAGTGGGAGGGCTAGTAGGCTGTGGCAGGGCTGCTGTCCACACCTCTCCCTCAACATCTCTGGTAGTTTTGTTTGACCCCTTTACTTCATATGTGAGTCTGGTCGGAAAGCTATCCTTAGCCTACATCATCAACAAATCATGTCAGAATATATCCATATCATATCATCTAATCATATGCACTAATATCATAGTAAAACAATCCAACCCCAATGGTATACTCCCTGACTCGATCCGGAGTCTAAGGGGTTCGATTGATGCCTCTGCATCCTTGAGGTCCAAAATCCTGCACACTCAGTAAAACCGACTTAATAGCACCTGCCTATGTCAATGCAGTAAAACAACATGTCATTAATCCCATAACGCCTCATAATAAAAATCAAAAGTTTTAATAGCATAATAATCCGGATCACTTGCGAGCAAGTGTCCTCAAAGAATAAGTTCGCTCATTGCGCCAGAGCGGGATGTTACATGTTGTTAAACTAAGGTCAGATCCTCTTATAATAGAAATCCACAGATGTATGGATAGGTAAAGCTAGCATGAGAGTTACCTTTTTATGGTCCCCTTGGTATTGATCTATTTTAATTCCTTTAATGGATGTTTAAGTAGCCAAGCCTTCTAAATATTAATATTTAAGTGTGATCTCCTTGTGGAAACTTGTTTTTGGCTAGGAATTTAGTATTGATTTCTTATGATACCCCTTATTTAAGGTAAGTCATTTAAAATCATGTATTTATAGATGCACTACATGAGGTTTTGTACTTGTTACAACAACACGAAGTAATTAAGCAAATAGATTCCTTACACCATGAAGTATTGTGGATGTGTGATTGTTTTAATAACTAGATTTCCTTGCACCATGGAATAATGCTGATGGATAATGATTTAGAAATTAGTTTATTTGCACCATGGAATATTGTTGATGTATAAATGATTAAGTACACAGATTTCCTTGCACCACAAAATAATGTTGATGTGTAATGATTTAGTAATTATATTTATTTGCACCATGGAATATTGTTGATGTATAAATGATTAAGTACACATATTTCCTTATGCCACAAAATAATGTTGATGTGTAATGATTTAGTAGTTGGATTTATTGTGCCATGGAATAATGTTGATGTATAAATGATTTAGTAATTAGATAATCTTGTGTCTTGAAATTAAACATTGATGCAGTATGATCGGTTGTGAATTTGATTAAGCTTGCGCCTTGAAATTAATGTTGGTATATGATGGGTTATGTAATTGATTACTCTTGCGTCATGTTTATTTGATGATTACGATTGATTGATCGATCTGGTTGATTGTCGACTTGATTGGTTTTAGCAGGATTGAGACACCTCCTCGTTCCTCAGAACAGTGGCCAACCCTAATACCTTAAATGGTCAAAATCAATTGGATGAATCATGGTCTTGAGCATTGCTTATCTGTCCTAGAGTTCCTAACCATGAAGGATAGGTTGGGCGGGTAGTTCTTTTAATGCTCAGTGACATGGTTGATCATTCAATTGTATATTTCTTCAGTTGATTGTGATGTGTTGATTGTGTCGTTGTTTATTATGATGTTGTGTTGATTAAGTGTGACTATTAGTTATGATGATGCATTGATTAAGTGCGACTATTAGTTATGATGATGCGTTGATTGAGTCATTGTTTATGTGTTGATTTGTGTCGCTTTTAGTCATGTTAATGGAATTTTATGTGTCATTTTAGTTACGATGGTGTATCATTTGCGATGTTGTTTATTATGTTGTAACGAGTTTAATATCCTAATGCAAAAAAAAAAGAAAAAAAATCTTTACCTGTTGTACATCACTATTTGTTGTCATAACGAAGGGGTCATTACAAGAAACATTTTTAAATATTTGAATCTTGAAGCAATATATCATATGGTGCTTGGTATGCTAATGGACATGTAAGAAATCCATCCTTTCATAATATTATAGAAAAAAGAGACTGAGCATTAAATCTTCAGAAATGTTGTCTCTGATGGCAACAATTTAGTTTGAGGATTTTTTTAATTTTGCAGGTGGGTGGATGGACTCAAGCATATGAAAATCTTGTTTATGTGATAGTGATAGGTGCAATGCATTTGGTTCTCAATGCTCGGCTTGAGAGAGAATTGATTTTGTTTTGAAGGTTCTTATTAATAAATCATTTTCCTCTAAGGTAAGAGTTCCAAAATAAATTTAAATTTAAATAATTAATGCCTATATCTCTCAATTTTACATTTAGGTATCTCTTACATAATTAAATAGTTAATGCTAGACACCTACAACAAAGATGTATTTTTAGATTTTGATAAAGAAGATAGAGAATAGTAGTATTTCCACTTCATAATTTAATACTTGGGAGGTTCAATAGAAAGCCATTATAAACATGAATTTTCAACTGTTATAGATCAAATATCTTAAAGAACTATTATTTTCCATTATAGGGATAACATTTCTATGTTAAAATGCTCATACTTATGAAAAAAGGCTCCAAGGAACTACTCAAGTGCTTGAAATTGCAATATTTTGAAAGTTGTCATGCTGCATATCTCTATATATCTTAATGGAAAATAAACAAAAACTTATTCAATGTCTAGAAATTACGACCGAACCTACCTCCAGAGTGGATAAATAGTTAAATAATTCATTTTACTTCTCAATGAATAACTTGAGCTTCAAAACCTTTAGGCATTTTAGTGGAAAATCAAGCTCTCCATATCCCATCTTCCTTATAATCCAATTGGTGACAAGAGAAGTTTGTTGTGCCCAACCTTGATGAAATAAGAGAGTAATTGGAGAATGCATGTCATCTCTTGGTTGGCATTCTAGGTGCATAGAGCAAGATTAAATAATATTGATGTATCCATTGAGTGATCTAGATGGATGTTAGAACATATTATTAAGTTATCTGCATGGATGTAATGTGGGAGTTTTATATACATAGAGATGTATCCACTGATTTAATAACATAGATTATTTTGCAAGCCATCCTTTTCATTAGTTTAAGCAATACAATGATATGTGTAAGATTGAAATTCAACATTGCATAAATTGATGATGATGATGATGATGATGATGATGATGATGATGATGATGATGATGATGATGATGATTAACGTCCACTAAGACCGAATTGGTCTATTAGACCTTAAGAGGGTAAGTGATTACTTGCGATTCTTTAGAATTTTGTTTCTGTGCACGAAAATCATTAAGAGAAGCTTTCCAATATCACCATACTTTTGTTGAGTTAATAGGTTAGGAAGGTTGGTGGTTTGACAAATATTTTGAAAATGAGATCTAATATGAGTATAGGATGGACAATCTAAGAGAAAGTGATTTTCATCTTCGACCTTCTTAGTATCACAAAGGTGACACACTCTTTCATCCCATGACATTTTAGGAATTGACCAATGCCCAGTTTCACTATAGAGCTTGTAAAAATTTATTTTTATCTTAACAATGCTTATTTTTTTCTTTAAACTTGGCCATATATATAATTTTTTATTAAGAAATGTGATTAAATGAAATGAATTGAAAATATTATAATTTAATATAATTTGCATTTTTTTTCAAAATCTTTTTCATCATTTAATATTATTTATTATAGGCGTAAAGTTTTGTAAAAGGAAAAAATTAATATATAAATATATTTCTATGTATTTACATGAATGATAAACAATTTCACCATATTTGTTTATGGTAAAATTAAAAAAATGTTACTTTTATGTTAAATCATCTTGCAACATGTGTGAGAGTTGATGGCCAACACTCACTCTACCAGTGTTTCTTCCACTCGTATCTCTACTACTACACCATTACATCTACTACTACTACACCATTACATCATAGGTATTTCCACCATCCCCATGATATGGCTTAAGCTTGTTCTCTACACCTAAAATGCCAACCAAGAGATGACATGCATTCTCCAATTACTCTTTTCTTAGGCACAACAAACTTCTCTTGTCACCAATAAGATTATAAAGAAGATGGGATTTGGGGAACTTGATTTTCCGAAATGCCTAAAGGTTTTGAAGCTCAAGTTATGAAAATTATTAAACACAAATGGAAGTATTGAAGATTAGTAACTCACTCACACACACCTTTCAATATTTTTTTATATATAATAATAATAAAATAATTTATTTATTATTAATTTTCATTCTTAAATTTAAATATATATAAATTTAATTTAAATTAAAATAATTTATGTACATTATATATGGTAATCGCAAATATCCATGTTTATTCAATATTATAAAATATGCAAATGCTAAAATCAATATCAATGATTCTTAACTACCGAAACAACAAAAATTCATGAACAAATTCTTCCCCTTTAATCCTTCATTCCACAATGGTTCCAAAAACTCTTCATGGTTACATTCTCTTCCAAAGTTTTTTAACATTGTATGGTGAATGTTCATTATTTTTCTCTTCAAAAGTGTTTTTAACATGGTGTATGGTGACTGCTTATTATTATGTTTCTTGATTATGTCAATCAAGAAAGTTTTTGAAATGGTAAATTTTGTCATAGCAAAGTATTTGGTTGTGGTTCCAGGTACTATGAATTAAAAATTACTAAAGCAATTTACATTTAGTTTGTATGTACCATTTTGATTATTTGTAAACAATATGCGAGTCAACATATTTAATAATTTAATAGGAAGAACTACCACCAATTTACATAATACTTTGTTTTATTTTAATTAAAATATATATTTTTAATTTATTATAATTTTA
>SNQJ01S0077408.1:0-22854 GCA_010110895.2 Picea sitchensis | reverse complement strand
TCCCTTTCTCTCCTTGAAAGGATGGAAATTCCCTCTGGCAACTTCTTGCTCAATAACTCCTTGCTGAGCCTGCAGGGTGTTCAACAACCTTATTAAGGTCTTCTTCCTTGGACACTTCTCTTCTGTTTGAACTCAAAAGAGTTCTTCTGTGCATTATTGCACTCACTCAATGCCCTCCTGGCAGAGCTCTATAGAACGTTCAACATTTCTGTCTTCTTTCTGAAATCAATATAGAGTTCTCCTGTGCACTCTAATACCCGCTCAATGCCCTCCTGGAAGAGCTTCTAGAATCCTCAGTGATTCTAATTTCTCCTTGGACCCATAATGGATTTCTCCTCTGTACTCTATGCATGTGCTCAATGCCCTCTTGGCAGAGCTCTACAGAACCCCTCAGTGATTCTGTCTTCTACTGTGTTCTCCTTTACATAGTCTTACCTCCAAGGTGTTCAACAACCTTGAGGTTTCCTCCTTGAGCCAATGACTTCGGCTGGTGTGCCCTCCTGGCACGTCTTTGTCTGAATCCACAGAATTAAGAAGTGCACTCCTTGCATTGGATTTCAGAACCCACAGTGTTCTGTCATGAACTCATGCATGAAGCCTCAAAGAACCCAGACCTAAATATCAAAGAACTCAAGAGACAACTTCTTCTGCCTGTAACCTGTAAATGCACATCTACAATATACATCTACAACATATCATCAACACATAAAGACATTCATCACACATAGAATATCATGCAGGAAAAACTTATTATGTTTGTATTAATCAAGAAATGCCTCTTTACAATGTGGTTTGAGCTTGGACTGCAACAGAGTCTTAGCTCTCCTATCTTCTCTATCTGCGCTACTCTCACAGACTCTCACGCAAAGCTCTCCTAAATACTTTTTTTTCTTTTCAAAATAAGATCCAAGATATTTTACATGAGAGGGCTCTTCAAGCTCTTCCCTCCATCTCACCTACTCTATTCAATTACATTAACTTTACATTGACTAAGTTGTCTAGTCCAGATCAGAGCCAGATCCAGCCTTACAACCATTAAAGGCTACTTTTACCTAACGCCTGCTCAAAGGCATGACTTTGGCTCTACCATACTTACATACATTTAATACAATTTCAAATTCAAAATGTGAGAGGATTGGCACCTCTCTTCCTTGAATGCGCTGAGTCGGCTGGCTGGCTGGAGTGATGCTCCTACATCATTTCCTATGGGGGAAAATATGGTGGGAGAAACTCTTTTTCTTGAGGAAGAGGAAGAGGCAGAGGAGGAGAAGTGAAATTCTATTCCTGTGGAAAGACAAGGCATATGTCTTGGGAATGTTCTAAGAGGAATAAAGAAGGAGGTGGAGAAGCTCACATTTTCGAAGCATAGATGAGGAATGTAGAGGTAGAAGCACCAGAAGATGGGAAATCCCTCATGATGAGGAAGGTTCTCTTAAAACCAAAGAAAGAAGAAAATGATCCAGTTCATAGAAAAAATCTATTCAATACCACTTGTAAAACTAAGGAAAAGGTATGCAAAGTAATCATAGACAACATGAGTATTGATAATATGGTATCCAGAGAAATGTTGGAAAATATGGAGTTGGATACAATTTCACATACGGGCCCATACAAAGTATCGTGGATGCATAAGGGACACCAAGTCATGGTAAGTCGGTAATGCAATGTTAAATTTAAGATAGGAGGTTATAAAGATGAAATTATGTGAGATGTCATACATATGGATGTTTGTCATGTTTTTTTGGGAAGACCATGGAAATATGACAAAAATGTCATACATGATGGGAGAAAAATACTTGCACCCTTGATAAGAATGGTCGTACACATATGTTGCTACCAATGGAGGATAAGAGAGTGAAGGAAGAAGATATCCCAAGAATACTTCTCATGAGTGGGAAGGAACTCTTGAACGAAGTCAAGAAAGAATAGGAGATGCAGTTTGTTGTGGTGAGGAAGACCAAAGTCATCCTTACAACAACTTATGTGGATGATCTACCAATAGATATTCAAGAATTGTTGGATAATTTTGATGATATCGTGGTGGATGAGTTACCTCATTATTTACCACCCATTAGGAGTATTAGTCACCACATTGACCTTATTCCAAGAGAGAGTTTTCCAAATAAAGAAGCATATAGGTTGACACCTCAAGAGAATGAAGAGGTCAAGAATCAAGTCCAAGAGTGGTTGGATAAAGGTTTGGTCAGAGAAAGTTTGAGTCCATGCACAATACCAACTATGCTAAGTCCAAATAAATATGAAGGCTGGAGAATGTGCACAGATTCTAGAGCCATCAACAAGATCACCATCAAGTATAGATTTCCTTTACCCATAATGGATGATTTGATGGATTTCTTAAGTGGAGCAAATTATTTTTCCAAGATAGACACGAAGAGTGGTTGTCATCAGATAAGAATGAGAGAGGGAGATGAATGGAAGACAACATTCAAAACGAATGAAGGATTGTATGAGTGGCTTGTCATGCCATTTGGATTGACGAATGCCCCAAGCACATTCATGAGATCGATGAATGAGGTACTCAAAGATTTCATTGGTAAGTTTGTAATTGTGTATTTAGATGATATTTTAGTTTTCAACAAGACTGAAGGAGAACATTTGAGACACTTGAAGCTAGTGTTGAGGAGGTTGCAGCAGGAGAAGTTGCTGATAAATTTGAAGAAATTCTCTTTCATGAAGACATAACTCATATAATTGGGTTTTGTGATATCTTCAAATGAGTTTAAGATGGATCCATATAAAGTAAGAGAAATCAAATAATGGCCTTCTTCGAGAAGCATATTTGAGGTGAGAAGCTTCCATGTATTATCAAGTTTTTACAGAAAATTCATCAGGAATTTCAATGGAATTTGTGCACCCATACTGGAAACCATAAAGAAAAAGAACCAATATTTTAATTGGACAACAAAAGATTAAAAAGGATTCAAAGTGTTGAAAGAGAAGATAACAACACAACCGATTCTGGTTCTGCCAGATTTGAAGAAGACATTTCAAGTGAGATGTGATGCAAGTGGAGTAGCTGTTGGTGCAGTATTAATCCAAGACAATAAGCATGTTTCTTATTTCATTGAGAAGTTGAATGACACTAAGAGAAAGTATTCCACATATGATAAGGAGTTTTATGTTGTAATACAAGCTTTGAAAAAATGGAGGAACTACCTTGTTCCATTGGAGTTTGTCTTGTATAGTGACGATCAGGATTTACAATTTATAACCAGATAGGAGAAATTGAACCAAACACATGCTAAATGGGTATAATTCATGTAGAATTTTACTTTTGTTATTAAGTACATTAGTGGTAGCGCTAACAAAGTTGTTGATTTCAAGTGGAGGCCTTAGGGTTTGAACACCTTAAGGGAATGTATCGTGAATATCCAAATCTTAAAGAGGATTACGAAGCATGTGAAAAATCTTTTCTAAGGGAAAAAAGTCAGTGGATAGAGTATTTAATCCAAGATGGACTGTTGTTCAAAGGAAGCCAACTATGTATTCCAAAATTCTCAATGAGAGACAACCTGTTGAAAGAAAATCACAGTGGAGGATTGGCTAGACATTTCAGCCATTATCAGACTTATGCACAACTGAGTTATTCATACCATTGGCCAATTATGAGCTCCAATGTGAATAAATTTGTGGACGAATGTAGAGTCTGCCAATATGCAAAAGGGAATCAACAAAAAACTAGTCTGTATCAGCCATTACCTA
This sequence comes from Picea sitchensis, assembly GCA_010110895.2. Taxonomy (NCBI): domain Eukaryota; kingdom Viridiplantae; phylum Streptophyta; class Pinopsida; order Pinales; family Pinaceae; genus Picea; species Picea sitchensis. The sequence goes on along the minus strand of SNQJ01S0077408.1, from coordinate 19,131 downwards.
TTCCAGACATGCCATGGGATACTGTAAGAATGGATTTTGTGTTGGGATTGCCAAAAACCAAGAGGGGGAGTGATTCCATGTTTGTAGTGGTTGATATATTTTAAAAAATGGCACATTTCATACCATGCCATAAAACCAGTGATGCTACTCACATAGCCAATTTAGTTTTCAAGGAGGTTGTGAGATTGCATGGCATGCCCAGATGTATAGTCTTAGAAAGAGATACCAAGTTTGTGGGACACTTTTGGAGAAATCTATGGAAGAAGATGGGGAAAAATATGTACTTTAGTTCAACATATCACCCTCAGATAGACGGATAGACTGAAGTGGTAAATCACAGTTTAGGGAATTTGTTGAGAAGTTTAGTCACTGAACATCACATTTATTGGGAACAAATTCTTCCCCAGGAAGAGTTTGCTTATAATGATTCTCTGAATTGAAGCACTAGAAAAGGTCCATTTCAAATAGTGTATGGGATGCATCTAAGAGGAATTTAGGAGTTGAGATATTTGAGACATGATGAGTTCCGAAGTGCAGGAGAAGAAGACTTTGTTGCAAAGATGCAAAAGCTTCATGATCATATAAAGGGACAACTACAGGATAATAATCAGAATTATAAGAGATGAATTGATCAGAAAAGGAGAGAGGTTCATTTCGAAGTTGGAGATCAAGTCTTAGCACACCTGAGGAAAGAAAGGTTTCCAACGAGAACATATAACAAATTAAAGATGAAGAGAATAGGACCATGTAAAATCCTCAGAAAATTTGTTGCCAATGCTTATGAGATTGAGCTACCAAAAGATGTGGGAATATCACCCATATTCAATGTTACAGATATGTACCCATACATAATGGATGATACAGAGGGGATAAATGATCAGAAGGAGATCCAATGGGAAAAGAAAATTCCCACAACAGAAAAGCCACATATGGAGAAAATTATAGATCATAGGATTGGTAAAAAGACCAGGAGGAAAACTTTGAGTACCTGGTGAAGTGGAAGGATCACCTCGTAGAGGATGCTATTTGGGTAACTGAACCTGATATTCAGAAGCATGGAAAAACCATATAGGAGCTCATGGATGTGAGCCCATGAATATTTTTTTCTAGAGTATGATGCAGGAGCATTGCCATAAAAAATTAAAGAGGTCAAGTGGAGGACAACTCAACACCCAACATGCACATTTCAAATCAGTTTTGATCCCAAGGAGAGAGTGTTATTTTGATATTTTGAAAGTGTTTTAAATTAAATATTTTAAATGTTTTGAGGCAAGAGACATCAAATAAGGCCGCTGAAAATTGTAATCATCTTAATTATCTATAGGGTTGGACAAATTTCGAGCATCAGTTCTTATCTAGTTTGTAAATGCTCATTCAATGTAATAGTCCTTAGTAGATGAATGTATTAAATATGATAGGATAGAACTAATATAGTCAGAAGGAAGGCTAGAGAAGCCTCTCCGTATATAAATATATGTAAATGATGCCCAAATGAGGCTCCTAGATGTTATTTTTGTTGCTGCTAGTTATTGTAGAGAGTTGCAGAGAGATATATGAGTCCATGTGCATACTTTGTTGAAGGAATACACACAGATAGGTTTGATTCCAAATGTATGTTGTTGTGTTCATCTGATTTAATTGAGTACATGTGATGTTTCTTTCTGTTTGATGTGTTTTATGTGCCCTAGTATGTATTTCACATTTAGATGTGTGAATTATTAATGTTGCTATAGGTTTCAATTGTTTCTCTTCTAAGAGTTCTGGTGCAAGGAATTCATAGTGCCCACAAGGAGTGTGAAGGCTGAGTCAATATTGACTCAGAATCTTAGAAGAGGTAGCGTGAAACTTTGCAGAGGAAGTGCAAGGAGTGCATAATCGCTCGGTGGAGATAAAATTTTGAACAAGACCTGTGCAAAGTGTGCATCGGGCCAACACTTAGTCAAAGTGTTTAAGAAATATCAGAGAGGATGAGCAAAAGGAGTGTGTAGGGAGATTTTCAAAAAAATCTCTAAGTCCAAAATATTTCAGAAGTTCAAAGGACACAAGGAGTGCGCCATAGGTCTAAAATACCTCAAGGAACAAAGCTCAGGAAGGACAGTGGTCAAAATAATTAAGGAGGAGGAGTTTATTGGTTTTAAGGATAGAAAAGATGATATTTGTTCGAGAGGATCCATGATCTCTCATCACCTTTAGATCTGGAGAATTTTCACAAGGGTTAACCTTTGAAGTCCTTCAGACTTCGCGTATTCGGGAGATTTGGAGAATAGAGTGTCGAGGAATCAGGATCCCTGAAGGCCAAAGATAATAGCAACCATCCAATTCCCAAGGACACGTGGCAGTAGATCCAGAGAGCTAGTACTCGGGGGGAAAGGAGTGAAATATTTCTTAGAAGCAAGGATTTCTGAAGTCCCAAACCATGGGATTCATCCTATCCGTTAATATGAAGGAGGACACGTGGAGGAAGGAGAGGTCCTTTAGAATTTCGACATTCGGGAGATACAAGGGGTCACGTTGTGTGAATCTCCAAACTCTCGAAGCCCAGATAAAATTGAGGCCATCCACCTATAGAGACGTAGGGATCGTCGATTTGGATCCTTCGCAAGTTTGCTAGTCCGACACTCTAGAAGATTGCAAGTTTTAGACATCAAGAACTCTTGAAGCCCAAATTACTCAAGAAAATCGTGTTCATTGGTCGACGAGAAGGCATGGATCGTTGATTTTTTCACTGTGTGTGTTCTCCAATCTGACACTTTCATAGAACTGTGGAGTGGAAATTTGAAGAACCCCGAAGCCCGAAGCTGCAAAGTGGGGTATAAGCCATCGATATGGTAGGATAATAAGAGTTATCCAATCTTCTTTGGAGTTCATCCTTCTGGGAGAATGATGCGTTGGAATGGGAAGACTTGTCAAAGCATGAATTCATGAAGTAAATCCTCGCCATAGATTGGAGCGGATGTTGTGAGTTGTTGATCCCTAATGTGGTTTGAAGCTCCGTTATTTTGGTGTTCGGAAGAATTAGAGTCCTATTCTATTGATACTCATGAATCTTGATAGCTCCAAAGTCCTGAATTCTTCGAAGACTTGAGCTTTAGCCCATGATTTTTTTCCCACTGTCCCAGGTAGGGATCGCTAGTGCTTGGGAACCCCCAAAAGACATATTTTTCATTCGGGAAATAAGTTTCAAGGCATGTGTAGTGATTTTGAGGGCTCAGAAAGAGCCTGTGAGTTGTTTCAACTCTTGAAGTCGATCGATCCTAAACAGAGAGGTCGTGCAAGCCCCAATAGTGGGTGGGGTTCTGCATCATTGAGACAACCTCTACTATCGATAAGAACATGTATCTCAATTGCATGGATGAGGCTTAAAACCTCCTTTGTCTATACATTTCCCCTAGGATTATGTTTCACATTGAATCTTTTACCAACCAGATGTGATTGGGACAAAGTTGGAGGTTCTCTTTAGAAAAAAGGATGAAATGAGAGGCCATATGCTCGAGGTCGAGATAAAGTCATTAGTTCTGAGGAATTTTGACAACATCCATGACTTATTTACAAATTTCAAGCCCCTCCTCATTCATCTAAAGGGATGTGGAATAGACAAATCCACTTAACATAGTTAATTAATCCTTTCTATCCTAGAAAAACTTTGTCTATATTATGTTGTTTTCGTCTCATCGTTTCATACAAACAGATTCACTTTAGGATCAACCTATAAAATAATGACAGTGGATCAGTTTATTTAAGCCCTCACACATGAGAAAGATAAACTCATCAAAATGGGGATAATCAAGGGAGATAATGTGCATGAAATAAAAAATACTTCCAATTCAAAGTCCAATCAAAAAGGAAAGGGAAAGGCACATGCAAAGCTAAAGAAGGATGGGTACTCCAATGATCCGAATTATTTTCAGAATGAAATGAAAGAAGAAATATTAAAATGAAATACTAATGAAAATTGCCAGAAATAGAGAAATACAACAATACTTGATTTCTATTAATGAAAGAATTGTAAAGAGACTGTAAAAATATAGAGTGCAAAACTCACTAGAATGGTGGCAACTTGATCTCTGAGAAGAGATGTGACAACTATGCTCATTCAAAGAAGATGATCACAATGAGGCTCTAAAGGCCTTTTTATGATAAAAATAAATGCCAAAACCCTAGACATCCAAAAACCTAACCCTAGGAGATGAACCGCCAAAATTCATGTGGGACCTGTTTTGGTAAGTTAGAACATTAACTTCCCGAGGTCGTAAAGTTTGCATACAATATCCGTTTTAGGTGCCTGATAGCCCGTTGGAAAGGCCTTTTCAAGAACTATGCATTATGATGTGAAAATTTGACTCTGTCTATAGTTTGACTATGGCACGTGAAAAAAAAATTTAGGGCCCCAAAACAACCCTGGAAGTACAGAAGGATGTGATGACATGAAAACATACAAAATAACCGAGTTGGATAAGGTGGGAGGCCACCAATATCCACCTGGAAGATGTGTAGGGCTTCAAACAACCCCAAAAGTGTATAACCCACAATTACAAAGAAGTACAAAAGAACGTGTTGAACTAAAAATTGACAAGAGGAGCTAGTTGGAACAGGTGGGTGGCCACCGATATCCACCTGGATCATCCAAACCCTTTGATGATTCCTTAGGCTCCAAAGGTGGTAAAGGAAAGAAATGGAATACCAAATTTAGCTATTGCAACCACGATTATCATCTTGAGTTTGCATGAATGAAGAAGAATATTGATAAGATGGTTCAAAATCTTCATAAGAACAACCTTAGGGATCACATTCCCGAAGTTGGAAAAAAGAAGTTGAAAGATCAAGCCAAATGAGGTAAATCTTATGCAATGATTGTCATTAACTCTTCTCCCAATGAATAGATCTTAAATTCAGGTGGATCCCACCTGATTTCCATTAAATCTTCTCCTAATGCATGGATGTTATATTCAAGTGGATCCCACCATATGGCAGGAACAAAGAATGTTATCTCTTCTATTTCTGCATGCACAGATCCTCCCATCCTCATTAGAGATGATACCCTAGTTGAGGTCATTGGCCAAGGGAGAGTAGAACTCCTGCACACAAGTTTTGAGAACGTATTGCATGTTCCAAAACTCTTCATGAATCTACTCTCCATTTATCAGAGAAGACATTATGGTACAAGAAAAAGGGTGGAGTTCGCACCTAATTTCATAACCATATCTAATATTCATGATAACTCCATGATTGTTGTTGGCAAGGTAAACCACCAATATCATTTGTATACTTTTAGTAAATTCATTGCTAAATATGATTATGATTTAATACTGATGCATGTTTATGATACTAGTAGATTATGGCACGATATATTCGATCATATAAACTTTAAATACATGTAGAAACTATGAAAACAAGATATGGTCATCGCCTTGCCCAACATACACTTTTCAAAAGGATTTTGTCAAGGATGTGTTCTTGGAAAACATCTTCAAGATAAGTTTGATAAAGGGAAGGCTTGGAGGACCTCATATCCTTTGGAGCTCATCCACAGTGATTTGATGGGACCCTTTCCTCATCCATACATCAACAACAATAAAAAAATTGTGAAACACTTGGGTATATTTTTCTCAAGAAGAATTTTAAGGTTTTTGAGAATCACAAATACTTCAAAGCACATGTAGAGACTCGGTTTGGGAGAAAGATCAAAATCCTTCTCATAGAAAATGGGGGGGAATATGTTAATTTATATGTCCAATATATTTTTTCAGAGGAAGGGGGTAATGTGTGAATTGATATGTCCAACATATTTTTTCAGAGGAAGGTATACAACTACAACACATGGTACCTTACACTCCACAAGAGAACATAGTAGCTGAGAGGAAGAATAGATCCCTCAAGACAATAACCAATTACATGTTACATGAAATATCTCTACCTCCAAAGATTTGGGCCGAGGCACTTAACTATGCCAACCAAATTCAAAATATATCTCCTCACAATTTTTTCAAGGACTATACCTCCTTTGAGGCATGGAGCAACAAGTCAAAATTCAACAAATTCTGAATATTTGGATCACGTGCATGGGCCCACGTACCCTATGAAAAGAGGAAAGCATTAGATCCATAGAGTACCACATGCATATTAATGGGATATACGTATGTTGTGAAAGGTTACATGTTACATGATCCATATATTGATAGTATCATCATTGAGCGTAATGTTCAGTTTGAGGAAACTCCCTTGCATGCATCGTCAAAGACACATGTAGACATCTTTGTACCATTTCTTGCACCAAACATCATTGATGATGAATCCACTCACTCAGATCATGGTTCATATTTGATCTCCAAATATAATTCAGAATATTATGAGGTAACCAATGATTATCATGAAGATGATGAGCAACCTCAGATGCCCAAGTGGAAATAGAAAACCATACAGGAAGTGAGATACCTTGTGGGGGATCTAGAAGATTAAAGGATGATGAGGTTTTAATTTGAGGATCCTCATCATGCACTCACATCTAATGAACTAGTGATGCCCATGCATTGATATATGGTTATAACTTCATACCCATAGACCTATGTAGAGGTTGTAGGGAATTACTTCTCGAAAGATACCATGTAGGATGAGTATAACTCTCTCCTCGAGAACCAAAATTGGGATATGGTTCCACTTCCTTCAAATAGGAATATTGTTAGATGCAAATGGGTCTGTAGGACCAAGAAGGTAGAAAACATATAGGTGAGAATGTATAGGGTAAGACTGGTTGCCAAAGTTTTTCAGCAGATCCATAGGATAGACTATAATGATACCTTTATCCCATATAAAAGATGGACTCCATCCGATTGGACCTTACCATTGCAGCAGCCAGGGGGTGGGAAGTTTTCCATATGGACGTTAAGAATGATTTTCTTCATGGGGATATCTTAGAGGAAATTTACATAGAGAAACTACATGGGTTCATTCAGAACTCATCCTTAGTATGCCAAATTAAGAAGTCCCTTTATGGCCTCAAGTAGGCACCTAGATCATGGTATCAAAATATTGAAGCCTAATTTCTCTCTCAACAATTGTTTAGATGAAAATAAGATCCAAAAATATACATAATGAGGATTTCAGACTCCTTTTTGATCCTATCTCTCTATGTTGATGACATACTAATCATAGGAAGTTCATCCTCAACGATTGTTTCGGTCAAAGACATTCTTCATGACAAGTTCTCTATTATGGACATGGGTTCATTGCACTATTTCCTTGGTCTTGACGTCATTCAAGATGCTTCAAGGATCAATCCATAATGGATGAAGTATGCCAAGGATCTCTTGGTTAGATTTCACATGACCAACTGCAAGTCAACAACCACACCCTTTCTGTCTAGGGTACATATTGAGGATGGTGGGGATACACCAATGGTGGAAACCACCTTGTATCGACAAGTTGTGGGGAGCCTTCTATATCTCACCCACACCTATCCAGATCTCTCATATGAAGTAGGGGAAATTTCTAGGTATATGCAGGAGCCACATGAGATACACTATAAGGATTCCAAGTGCATCCTTAAATATGTTCAGGGCACCACAGGTTACAGGATCCACTATGCAACATGTTGTGCATTGGATCTCATGGGCTTCATCGATTCTGATTRGGTTGGAAATACCCAAATCAAAATTCCATATCTAGGTATGTGCTCAGTTTGGGTTCCATACCCATTTGTTGGTCGAGAAAAAAATAATAATCTATTTCTCTATCATCAGTAGAGGCCGATTATAGAGGAGAGATCAATGCCACTATTTAGGAATTTTTTCTTCAGAACTTCCTCTTCGAGTTTGGCATCCATTTTCAATGTTTGACTATCATTTGGTGTGACAATAACAGTACTCTCAAGTTTTATAGAGACCTATTGTAGAGATAATGGACCAAACACATCGAGATCCATATGCATTACATAAAAGAGTGCGTACATGGAAGGATCATCAATTTGTAGTACTGTCCATCTACCAAACATATTGCAAACGTCTTCACCAAGAAATTTACTAAGAAAATGTTCCACTTCCTACGTGATTTTCTTGGAGTGAAGGAAACAATTTCTTAGCAACTGTTTTTCTTCCTTCTTCTTCTTTTTTGATGCATTTTACTTTGAGGGGGGGAGGGGGCGGTGGGTTCTCATGAGGTTTTCCTTCTTTCCTCTATTTTTCAATGTTTAATTATTAGATGCATTGTACAATGGGTACCTGATATGGGCTTGGTTGTGAGGACCCATTCATCATTTACTACCTAGTAGTTTTCATGAGGGGTGTTGGGGATATTACATACACACCTAGGTAATTATTTTCTTAAGGTTGATAGTCCAATTTTGAGAATGCTTCCTTAGATGAGAATATTCTCTCTAGAGAATATTCCCCTACAAAATAGGGTGCTCCTCTTTAGTTCATAGTTAGTTATACTTAGTTACACTCAGTTAGACTAGTGGAAGTCACTCATGCATGGAAACCTCGGTTTTATCACCAAAAATTGCATGTGTTTCTCTCACTTCCACACATGTGACTTAGTTAACTCATAATTGCATGGATCTGTTAATTATGACTAGGTGGCAGATTACTTCAGTTTTTGTTAGTGAGTGTCTAGATCTCTCCAGATCACTACTATGGTGACTTTACTTATCCATGTAGAGTATAGCATGTTTATTTCACCATTTTAATCATACAACAAATATAATTCTTTTTATTATTTTCTCTCATCTCCTCTCTTCTCTCAATTTTCAAGATTTGTACAAATTGTTGTTAGTTAGATTCCGTGTGCAGGTTTCACCACAATTCTACATCTTGGACATTGGGTAAAATCCTAGCACCAACTCAATAGAGAAATGAATGTTTCTCTTTGGTGGAAGAACTAGGGTTTCTCCAAAAATTTCTTCAAAATTCATTAAGACTGGATGAAATTCAGTTCTTTTCACTTTATCTCTGGCTTCCATTGATCTGAAAATGAGAAGACTTGTATTGTTTCAAATATTTTTAAGTGTTAATTATGTGTTCTTGGGCAAAAGGATCAATTTGAAAACACATAAACTACATATTTTTCACACTTAAGATGCATATAATAACCATGAATAACATCCATCAAAGTAAACACATAACACAACAAACGATAAAGGAGTTCACCCCTCTCTTGGGCTACATCTCTTGGTCCAACTTCCAATGGATATTTCTAATTGTTTTCTCAAAGTGTTAAAAATGATGCTTTACAATGCTCAAAATGCCAAATAGATGGCTCTAATGGCTCTAGAACATCCAAAATCCCCTAGTTGGGCTCTTTCTGCACCCGATTTGGCCAAAAAATGAAGAATATATCCTCTTGGCAAATTTCCCCTTCAAGCTTGTTGTTTCTGGTTCTCCAATTCGCACATGTGTGTGTATAACTCGTCTCCTGCAATGTTATTGGACCAAAAACCCAACACACCGCACTGTTCCAAGAAATGGGGAGATTTGTCGAACAGTTAGGTCCTAGTGCCCTTTTCGGTGGAGGTGATGGTCGCATGGGGGCCATATGTCCACGTCCCAGTGCCTATTTCGAACCTCCGTCGGATAGTGGAGAATAGTTCACACCAATGGTCTTATGCTATGGCCATATGGACAAGTATCCACACCTTCCAGGCTTAACCCAATCTTGTGCCATTGGTTACATGTAATGATCGCATGGTAAGACATATGGGCTAGGGCCTAGCCCTGACCCTTCTGGCATGAAAATGAAACTTGTGACAATATTAAATATTTGTGGGTGACCATAAGGTTAAGAAACACCCATAGGCGGGCTGGTAGCCCGACCTATGTTAGAGCTATGCCACTTGTACTAGGAGGTCGGGGGTTCAACCCCCATGGACTTGTTGATGGGTCTTAAATCCCTTACTTCAACAGTAGGAACCAAAGCCACCACTGAGGCCCAATTAGACTCTGCAACGTTTGAATATAGAATGGTTCTCCAGATCTTATGATCTGGCCAATTTATCGATGGGATTTGTGTTTTCTTATGAAGGCCCTTCCTTCAGTTATGAATATTCTCTTCTGTATTTTATCTTGGGTGGGACTGGTAAGAGAAATGCAAGCCAGTATAAACTAACTTGACAACAAACAAGATTAAGTTTTACCTATTGGGGAAGAGGATGAGCTTGGGATAACCCGCTGCTAAAACATGCAGACAATGATTCTATACCACATGCCTAGTACTAATACATTAACCATGTGAGCATCCAATTACTGTCTGAGAAACTAATTATTAGAAAGAAAGCACATATGTAACAAGATAATGGCAAGAAAAATAATTCATCTACCATAACCATTCATCACATAATATCACAACGATTTATCTTCATCATTAAAGAAAATAACATCAAAACATTGCACTAGATAACTTGACAACATAATTAATTGCTCTTAATCACTACTACATCATTCATGAAACATGATAGGAAGTATTTCTTCTCCAATTCCAATCAAATGCATCTGATGAAAATAGTTTTTCTTTGGTCCAGAAGGACTTCTCAATTCATAGCAGCTTAAAAATAATTCTTAACCACCAAAAAGAAAGAGTTCTTACAACAACCACCGACCCTTAACTAATTGGTCTATGTCCTTATTTATAATATAAAGTTCAATTGAAATCAATGGCGAAGTGTAGTTTAAGCAAAGAAAAAATCGCCACGTAGTGTTATCCTCTAACAGTTTCTTTAACAGTCAACCTGAGATATTTCTTGGAAAGGGTGACTTCTCTCATATTTAGACCAAATGATAAACAATTCTTCACAAGTTTGGGCCCATGGAAATCCGTGTTGTTCCATTAGAGCCACATATATTCCCCTGATGTCCACTGCATGTGCTCGGTACTTTACTAAACTGGAGTTCAATTATTGTAGCATGGTTTGGGCTCTAATCAAATGTTCTGCGAATTTTTTCACTTGCCCTGGCAACGCATCGGTTATCTTTGCAAGCTCTTTAGTCCATAGCGAGTCTTGTTCAACATGCAACTTGACTACATCGCTCAGGTCGATAAATTTATTGGGGGTGTCGAACTCGGGGAGGCTGACATCCTTCATTAATTTATTAATTTTATCCCAATTCTTTTTGCAACTGGTCCATTTCTCTTGGATCTCTCGGTATGGGTCCCGAGACATCTTAGCCTAGTACTCGGCTGATCGCTTCATGCAATTAAGACTACTTTTTCCCACCGTCCGAATGCCATGTTCTTCCTTGTCTCGGCCATGCTGGACTACCTTAATGTACTTGAATATTTCTACTTCTTGTTGCACTCTTTCATAGCATCGATCCATCTCCTTGCATGTTGCCAGTGCCATGAGAGTGTCCTCCTGGAACTCAGCTATGTTCATGGTTAACAAGTGTCTTTCCTTCTTGAACTCATTGTAAAATCCTTCGAACTCACCTTTCAAATACATAACAGTTTATGTGGCGCCTTTATAGTATTCGGCTAGATGGCACAAGTGTTAGAGATCCTTTAGGGAGGTGGCTAGTTCCTTTTTGTCTCTCCTGACTCTATCCAAGGTGGCATCTGAGAGGGTATTTCCCACGCCGATCAGTTCATACGTCCGGGCATCTGCTGTGTTGATTAAGTTCTCCTCTGTAGTAACCAAGATAGAATTATCCAACGTGATCCTTGTTTTCTTTGTAGTCCTTTGAATGATGGCCTTTCTCTTTTGATTGTAGGAGATCACATAGATATCTACTACCTCATCTACCGACTATGGTATCTGTTGATCACTCCATGTGAGCATGTTTCCCAGGCTACCGGTGGTGTATATTTGTTCAAGATAGGGCTCTTGAACTTCCTCAATGTGCCTCGTAGGTCCAGCTTCTATTTGTTTCTAGTCGGGGATTTGAGTATTGGGAAAAATGGAGATAGGTACAAACTCGTGGATTACTTGCTCGTTGGCTGCCAAATCACTAATTTCCTTTTGTGGGGATACTTTCTTTGATTCCTTCGATTCGGGCTTGTCCTCCAGATATTCTTCAGTTTCCGATGCATTGGGTCCCTTTGTGTCGAGGCCACTTTCGACTTTTGTTTCCTCTTACGAGACCTCCTTGTATTGAACTTCGGGCTCAGGGGAAGAAGTCTTCTCAGGACCTTTTTCATATTGGACACACACAGGGGTGTCGTGAGATGGCTTTAGGCTCTCATCATCACTATGTATATGTATAAGCTTGCTCAAGGGATTAGCGCTTGTTTTTCTATCGACACCCATCTTGTCGTTGGTTGAATTGCCTCACCCACCGGGGGATTGACCAGCGATGTTGTGGATTAGGGTTTCCTAACCCATTGGTGTTACCAGGATTTATGGAACTGGGCTGCTTGGCTCCGTCAAGCCGCCTTCTTGGATACCAGTTGGAAGTGCAAGTGTTATGATGAGGTATGGATCATCCTGCATCTGCTTCATTAGCAGCTGGCTTTGCTTCCACAAAAGTTCACCCATCCCTTGTGCAAATTGAATTTAAGGGGAATCCCTATTTTGTACTAGGGATTCCTGATGAACACTTGATGCTTTGATGCCTTCTTGGGGATCACCTATTTATTCTCCCAGTTAAGATGCTACCATTCCTTCCTGGGTCCTGAGAATTTCTTAAGTTGTATGCTTCAAAGACGTCGCTTGCTCTTCCCAACTCATGGCCTTGAACCTGGTTATTCGAGGATCAACCTTCCTTGCCTCCACCTCATTCCAGTATTGAGTGTTTTCAATGAAAATTTCATCTTCAAACCGGTCACGGGCATAAGGCCAATAGGATGATACCTGAGATGTGTGTTGTAGGACTAGGCCCTTGGGATCGTGTTTTCAAAATCGACCAGTTTGGAACCAGAATTACAATTGACTTAGCCCTTCTTATTTGTCATGCGCGATGTGTTTGACCATGTAGAAGCCGATATGAAACCCGTAAGGTATGAAGGCCCGCTTCTTGTCCTTTACTAAAGTGGCATTGTATCCTTGCATAATGGTCTGATAGAAATTTCTGCTAATACTAGTTGATCAGGGACATATATGGGTAACAAATGGGGTGCCCCTGTGGTGCCGAAAAACCTGATGTAGGTATCGCGCTCATCTAGATACCAGTGACCTACTTTCGATATAACCTTTTTTGCTTCATTCGACAGCCTTGGGCACTCTTTACTGAACAACAAAGAATAAATGTGTGCAATAAACTAGTCACAGATAAGAGAATATAATTTTTTGTACTTGTTTTCCCATAAGATGTTGAAGTATACATGGACTGGGAGCTCTGGGGAGTGCCAGTTTAGGTTCATTCCAGAGAAAACATTCCTGCTGCAGATGATGTCTAGCAGATACAAGGCCATGTAGAAGGAGAGGGTTTCTCCCTCTTTCAGCGTATGGGCGTGTCTTATGCAAGTGATCAACTATTTAGAGATGATAGCACCCCAATTGAAGCCCGTGCCTGAAATGGCTACCGTATAAGCTAGAGGCATCCAAGCCTTTGAAAACTGGGAGCAATATTTCTTCCCATGCAACCTGCAGAGAAGATCCATCAGGTATATGTATGGTTCCCTTAGATTGTCCGTCGGATACCAGCCGATAGTCTGGTTCGTGAATTTTTTGTCTCCCTTCCACCATGATGCCATGATTTTGCTGGTATCGTGTGCTGCATAGAAACTCACAATGAAATCAATGCTCAACTTTTCTTCCATCTTCCTGAGCTTGTAGTAACTCTGAACCTTTGATGGTAAGAAAACCCTGACGCATCCACCGTTATCATCATTAATAAAACATTTTTGTGCATTAGTGTGGTCAATGAGCCACTTTATGGGCTCAATGCAAGGAAACATGGGAGTCCGGATTTCAACCATGTGTAGATAAGACTTACAGATATTTGGGATGACATCATCATCGAGCCTCCTTGTATCAGGATCGTTGTGTGGGGTATACTCAAGGGCTTATTCCTTCTTGATTTTCTTAAACAATTCTTCCTAGCGAGGAAATGTTGTTTTGGCTCCAATGTTTGCCTCTGTGTCTCTGAAGGCTCGAGTCTATACGAAGGCCTTCTTGGTGGTTGTCTTAATGATGGGCACTGACTTGGGAGTGAATTCTAATTGCCTTGCAACTGCTGGGGAGGAGCCCTCTCCTACTTTTGGCTCTTGTAGATTTGGGGCTCTTGGGGATTTACTTGTGGAGGGTTTCTTCGAAGGCATTGTTTCTGTAATGCTTGCTAGGATAGTTTTTTAATACTTACTGAACCTTGGACGCCTTCTTCAGATTGCTAGCCTTGTTCTTCTATTTGTTCTGAATTCCTTGCCGTGTAGAATAGTATCATACACAATGACTCAAAAGAGTATAACTGGAGAGATTCTATCAGTCGTATCAATTAGTTAATTTGAGTAATGAATGTAATTCAAAATAAAATACCATCGAAGCTCTGTGAATAAATTCTATCTTGTTGACAGCGGAGGCGTGGAGGAAGATGCATTGTATCGATAGGATTAAACAATCCCTTTTGATTTGAGCATGAATTAACAACTAATGCATGATTCACAAATTAACTAATAGTTTAAATGCGTCGTACCTAAAAAATCTAAGGGTTAGAATGTCTCATCACATTGTGTGTCTCCGGCGTACAGATCGGGGATCGGCTACTATATTTGCACACACTTCTACTGATATCCTCCTGATAAATACTTCCGATGCCAATGATATTGACGATCTACGATCGGGGAAAGTTTAAGTGCATAGCTTCTTGGCGGGTTATCATCTTCGTAACCTTTCATCGCCAATTTTTTTTCAGGAGTGGGCGGTCGATGATATCACTCCTCTCCTTGTGTGACGCTTACTTTTTTTCGTTTTCCTTGCCGAAGTCGAATGGATTGGTCTTCGGTGATATTCCTGCGGAACCTCATTCGCAAACAAGAGAGACTTTTCATCCGCCGACGCCGATGAAGATTGACACTCGGTTATTTTGAACTTCTAAAGTGATTTTCATCACCTTTAACCTTTACTGATGCCGAACTTCCTAAGCATGTTGGGGAAAGCTTTCGACTGTCGATTCCTTAGGTAGTTGTTAAGTACCATTTAAAGTTAAGACGATTCTTTGTTGTATGTTCAAGTAGACTTTAAACAATTCAAACATGAAACATAAAAGATAAATGCGGGCATCAATTTCATATTGAAGTGAAAACAAACAGTGCAAAGGATCAAGTGGTACCAAAAAAGTAGAAATGGACATAGACTTTTTAGGGTATGTTGAGTGCTCAACAAATGGAGATTCACTGAGCGAAAGCAAAATCTATGTTCCTTCTCCGAGGCTCGGATGATACATAAGCTGATGGAGAATATTAGCTAGTCTTAAATCAGAACCTCTTAACCTTTTCATTTGGTGTCCTTCGGTTGATGCTTCCAGGTTTTCCTGTGGGTTTTTAACCCGTTTCCTCCTTCGTTTCCTTTGACCCTGACTCATGCCCCCTTTTTACAAAAGTTTAGAAAAGTATTCACCAGCATGAAGCCTTTAATTACCTCTACTCACCTGCTTCGGTGTTGCTCCATTGCCAGCAAGCATCCATAGCCCCAACGAAGTCACCCCAACATCACAGTCCTTGCTCCGCTGCCAACGAGCGTTCATAGCCCTGATGAAGATATATGCATACCCTCTCCTAGTATTCACTCTTTTGATATTATCAATTTTATTTCAGCATGATGCACTGAGTGAGTGGGAGAGGAGGATGTTTGTTTATTTGCAAGGTGAGAGGGTTAAAGTGGATGCTTCAATAGCTCCATCCTCTGGGTTCATGTAGTCCTTTACATCTTTCCTTCTTTCCCTTGAGGTCTTACTGAACCACAAAGTAGACATTTATGACATTTCTCCGAAGTTGTTCATTTGCTCAGGTTGGATAGAGGATTCCTCAAAGTAACTGCAAGTTTTCTAGTGCTTCTGGTGTTTGTAAGTGAGCGATGAGTCAGAAACACAGCTTTCTACGTTGCACAATTTTAAGGCCAACCATTGTTTTTTTGGACATACCTTCAAAATCATAGAAAACTAGAAATAAAAGAAACAACAAAAGAAGTATTTCACAATCATGAAGATACTCAATAAAGAACATAAAACACACATATTTATTGTTTCATTCATTTGTTATTTATTTATTGGAAGTATTGTTTTAGGGCTTGGCCATTTACTGGGAGGGCATTAGGTTCCCCCTTCATATTTTTCAACCAATAAGTGCCTATCCCGATCTTCTCAGCCACCTGGAAAGGCCCAAGACATAGATTCTAGAATTTAGAATGTTTCCCTTTTGGTTCATTTGCTCTATCCCACTTTAGGACTAGGTCTCCTACTTCAATTTTCTTTTCTTTAGCCTTGTTGAGCCTCTAAATTGACATCCCCACTACCCTATTATACTCCTCATATATACCTTTTCGGCTTACCTAAGCTTGGATAAATGACAAAGAACACTACCATTAGTCATTGATGAGGTCATAAGGTAAAGTATAATTAATTCATGCATTTTTGTGGTTTATTGAGCTAGGAGACTAAATGTTTCATGTACTAATGTTTTAATTTTCCATGTGTAACCTTTGACCTCCAGATGAGTCCAACCTTTCTGTACCAACTCAACCATCTGGTACTTATGCGCTAGATTTCCACTATCTGAATTCGGTACCAAGCACACATTCCATTCAGATCCGATATTGAACCATCCACTGTCGCGATCCGGTACCAATGGTCGCAGACTATTCTAGTTCGGTACCAACCACTTTCATACTGTTAGGATCTGATACCATTTACCGAATCTCACCTGTCACGATCCAATACTAATATATGAAGTAGAATATACCAATTTTAGCTCCAAATCGTACCAAATATAATTGTTGGATGTTTGCTGAATCATTAAAGATTTAGCAAGGTTATGATAATATTGTTTGTTTATTGCTTCATCTTCATACACTTCGTGTCATGAGGATGAAGCTTAAAATATGTAACCGAATATATAAATTTGACAATTGACTGATCTGCTAAAGATTTCACCTCCCTGTGTTTCATGACTAAGACTGTTTAAATAGTCATGGAAAGGATGGTGGAAGTAGTAGAGAGTTAGCATAACACAGTATGTGAAGCAGTGTTACATATTGCAGAATAGATTTTGAGTTGAAGTTTAATAGAAGGATGTCAATTATTTCCAGGTCTTGATCATTTATGAATGAATGTGAGTTGAGTTGTTAGCATGGTTTAATTCTATGTTTTGAAATTTGAGTAAGAGGAATGTGTGGATTGAAAGAAAGCTTACTGTAGACTCTAGTCGCTGAGTTGTTGAAGTGGAAAGGGCCCATTGCCCAACAAAGGTAAGCATCCTTATAGATTAGTGTTAGTAGTGGATTTCAATAGTATAAATGTTAGACTAGCTGAAGCTTTGATCTTTTTAGATGATAGCAGTATAGTTCAGTTTAGGTTTCGATTGCTTAGAGATATTTTTTTTTTTCATATGCTCTATTTCTGTTTTTATGAATTTTATTTCGTTTCATGGACATAAATGTTGGCAGAAGTAGTCAGACATATTTGAAGGAGAACTAGTGAAGATCACAACAACACATTGTGAACTACAACATACTCAGTATATTGACTATTGAACTACCCATTCTATGCCTTGATGATTGATGTGTGATTTCCCTTTCAGAAGTGTGATTGCATAGTTAGTTTTCTGGGTCAGATAGAAGAGTTGATCTGTCAAAATAACTCCATATCATACTTTCATGTGCCATAATGGAGTAGATAGCCTCTTTGTGAAAGACAACCAAAGTGTGTTTTGATTTGCTAGTTTGTTTTGTTTCTAGCATGCATAATCTAGAATAGTTCTATACTCATGACATTAAAATTACCTTCCTTACTGGTGTCTTGTAACTCTGTTGATTACGAATCTCGGATTGATAATTAATGAGTGAATTATATTAAACATATAAGTAGCACAACAAACCTTATGATTATTGAACCATCTTTTCACTATCTGCTGGTGAGTTAGGAATTTTGACTTAGCCTTTTCTCTCTCTTCTTCCAACATGAGCAAAGTATTAATTATTTGTTGCATGATTGATGAAGGTTCTTCATTGGAATATTGGGATAGTTGAAGAGATGGAAGATAAAGCCCATTTGGGAGGATGGCTTCTTGCCCGTAGACCCAAAAGTATGGGGAATTTCCTATAGCTTATTTGGGTGTGACCCTATCGTCCCATAGAGAATTGTGGAGTAGATTATGCCAATTTCTTTGGTTATCTGCAACCGTCTTCTTTAATATTCTTACCAGGTTTTTATTAGTTGATTCTGACACACCGTTTCCCTGGGGATAATAATTTGCAGAGTACTTAATTATGATTCCTTTGTCCAGAGAAAACTCCGTCAATAGGGTGGAAGAAAATTAAGCTGCATTATCAAAGACCAGAACATAAGGGACACCAAACCTCGTGATCAACTATTGTTCTATGAATTGGATTACTAAATTCTTGTTTACATGAGTAAGAGGAATGGCCTCTACCCATTTCATGAAATATTCGGTGGAAGTAAGAATTTACTTGTGTAGTTTTGAAGAGCTAGGTGTAATTTCTCCTATGATATCCAACCCCCATTGCTCAAAAGGCCTAGAGATAGTCCCAGGTTGAAGTGGGACTGCTTCTCTCTTCTCTTTTCTAGTGCTTATTTGACAAGTCTTATAGTTTCTAGCATAAGTATGAGTGTCTTTGAACAAGGTGGACCAATAATAGCTGGCTCTCAGAATCTTATGTGCAGTGGTGTTTTGTGCGACATGTCCCCCGACGGGGCCATCATAGAGTTCCTTCAACACTTTGTCTGCATCTTCACATTCGAGACATCTTAATAGTGTTGGTCACTATAATTTCTTAATTGATTTTAAACAATCAAGTGATACATAAATTATCAACCCAGGGAAGTCTTTTATTTCAAAGATAACCACACACTATATATGCTCAATTCCAAAAGCAACTTAGTGTTGTAGTAAAGAAACTTATACTAATTGTACTTGCTTGAATGAACTGAAGCTCTGAATTAAATCACAGGAAAGTAACTTCCCTATTGCAATTCCTTAAAGATCAATCTAAGAATCTTGGATTACATTAAAATAATACTTGCAATGGAAAAGAACAAC
>SNQJ01S0077407.1:8424-44708 GCA_010110895.2 Picea sitchensis | reverse complement strand
TTGGCTCATCCTACATGTTTTGGAGAAATCATTTTGATGTTCTTCAACAAACTCGTCTTCATGTTCTAGAACTAACCCGAATCCCTCTCTCAATGATCACCATGTCTCCTTACTCAGATAAATCATATTTATTGTTCAATGAGATAGTCAAAGTGTTTTGACATTCTTAACTTTCGTTGTTTTGGATGAACTCAAGGTCTGTGGTCTGCTTTGGAAAACCTAGTTTTGGAAAACCTAGATTTTCCCTTTCTGTCACAAGCAATTTCTTTTTGGCACATTACTATCTTAATTTTGGTGTTGTTGGGACCCCTAGTTTTTGGCGAAGTTGATATGAGTTCTTTATGCATTTTTAGACTTCACTGAAATAGTTCAAATTAGAAATTAATTTTTTTGGTTTTCCTTGGCATTAAATACTTTATTAAAACTATATGAAATACATGATATCATTTAAAGAAAAAGGTAACACCAAAATACAATGCAAACCCTTAGTAATAAATAAAAAATAAAGTGGTACACAAAATTTTAGAACTTTTAGGGTGATTTATGTATTCAACACATCACAAGTATCTATTGTTTATAATCCTTTTCCAACACTAAGATTCATATCCATGCCAAAACCCATTCCTCATGTTCAATCTCCAAATTCCAACCCTTCTAAAGATGTTACTTTCCAAATTTTGTACATGAACTCAATAGACATTAATCTATCAACCCGAACCCACTAGTATGGGATGACCCCTAAAACATCGCCTACTAAAACAATTGACCCTTTATCCACTAGTAATGGACCTTTGCAGATTCCCTGACCTATTTTTTATATTCCTCCCAAGGTACCAAAGGATCCTTTATGTCAGAATGCCCACAACCCTCATGTATGGGCTTCCCATACCTACAATATAGTTGATGATTTAACTCAATATCCAATAACTATTTCGTCTTTAGAAGTCCTCCAGACTTGTCGTACACAATGGAACGCTTTTCTATTTGTATTAGGTGTGGTCAATCCTTCAAATGATAGAATGATCATTTTCGATATCGATAAAGTTGATTCTTATCTTCCTCCATTTGTTTCCTCCCAACTTCTAATCATGATCAAGAATGTTGTCATTCATCAATGTATTATTGATGAGGGTGCATGCACATGTGGTGTGTATTAGCTTGTTACAAACATCTAATAATCTTTATTTCTTTGATAAATATGCAAAAAGTGAACTTTTTCTTTTATTTTTTTAAATAATGGGATACATTCATACATACTCTTACTACTATTTGTCCTAAAATTTCTTTTATTTATACATTTAATTTGTTTTTCTTAGTCAACCCAATGACTTAGAAAATGCCCAATGTGCTTTGCTTAATAAAAAATAAATGGATTCCTATCAAGATTGAGGGGGTTTATACCCAACACCGTCCAACCCTAAAATTCTTGGTAGACTCCTAGTTAATCAATTGTGCTTGTCTTGATTTGAGGCTCATTCATTATCTTAGTTGTTCTCCTAGTTGTATTCCTTGGGTCGTGTATGCTCTAATTCCTATTCTTCTATTTCTCCTAACTCTAATATTTCTTTTGATTCTATCTCTTCATCTTCATCATCTACCTTCATTGCTTCCTTTTTTCCTAATTGTTTCAATGGTTCTAATGTGTTTTTTTATTGTATCATACATTTTGTTGTACCTTTTAGCATCCTATATTGGTTTATGCCTTTATTTACTTGACAAAGGACTTGCTCTCCAATATTTGTGTTGCATGCATTGCAAAGATAAGTATCAATTTTACTTGTACCGTGGTTATCTTTATTTTGGCATCCCTAGATGCCAATATTATTTTCAACATCTTATGAATGAATATTTCACTCTAATCTGAACTTTGAATATCTACGTTATCCAAGCTATTGGAAACATGATTTTATGCTAGTTTTGCTTCCTCATTCATCTTTGTTTGTTTAGGTAGTTGGTTGAATTATTTTTCGTACAAAAATAATTTAACACACATCTTCTTTTGTAATTTTGATTTTTCGTGAAATTAGTTATTCTTGATGCCTCTTGTTTGGTGTATCTATTCAAATAGGGACACCAATCTCGTTATTTTGGACTCCATACTTAATCTTAATCTTCGTAGTGTGAAATTTTCTTTTCTATAGCTTTTAGACTCTAACTTTCTTAGTTTCATATTTAATTCCTATAATTGTACATTCCATCTTCGAATCCTACCCAAGTATTC
Organism: Picea sitchensis; assembly: GCA_010110895.2. NCBI lineage: Eukaryota > Viridiplantae > Streptophyta > Pinopsida > Pinales > Pinaceae > Picea > Picea sitchensis. The sequence goes on along the minus strand of SNQJ01S0077407.1, from coordinate 42,487 downwards.
CATTATTTATTTTATGCATATTTCCTTCTTCTAGTTTATGCTCTTTATTTCTTTCATTAGATCACAAAGTTCTTTGATCTCTTTTACCCACTTATTGTACATTTCATTTAGTATTTTATAAGTTTATTCTTGTTGAAAGTCACAAAAACAAAAATTAGTATTTTCTAAGTTTATTGTTGTTGAGAGTCACAAAAAAAAAAAAACAAGGTTGCGTGGCAGCGTAGTCCCTGCCAACAAGGTTAGAAAGCAAATTGTGGAAAATGGGGTCAAATTGTAAATGACAGAAGTGTTCGATGCAAAATGTATATCATGGAAATGTTGTGTGCAACATGTATATCGCTGAACATGGGGCATAAGTAAATGACGCTTGGCATGTAGAGCACCATTTATTTTTTGAAAGTATATATCAAACTACAAATTCATTCACAATGGAAGAAAAAAATTGGAAATTTAAATGCATTTTCCATATAGACTGGTGAAAGATAAAAATGTATGAAGACATAAATTTAAAAGAAGATAAGAAAATAGTTTTATTTGAAATATGTGAAAAAATAAAAGTGTGTTACATACTACTGGAAATTTGGAAATGTATACCACGGAAATGTTGTGTGCAACATGTATATCATGGAACATGGGGCATAAGTAAATGACACTTGGCATGTAGAGCACCATTTATTTTGAAATATATAAAAAAATAAAATTATGTTACATATAAAAATTTAAATATATTTGTCATACAGACTGGTGAAAGATAAAAATGTATGAAGACATAAATTTAAAAGGAGATAAGAAAACAGTTTTATTTGAAATATGTCAAAAAATAAAAGTTTGTTACATACTATTAGAAATTTTGAAATATACAAAAAAATTAAAGTCTGTTACATATAAATTGAAATTTCAATGTGTTTGTCATGTAGACTGGGATTGGGGCCCCCGCAAACCATTAGAGAAATGTGTACAAGAAACACTGTACAAAGAAGATAGAGTGCAATACCTGCAAAAAAAATAAATTGAAAGGTATAAGTGTTTGCCTACACATCTCTATTTAAAAAAGTGGAATAAATGGGTTGATAAAAAAAGCAAGATGCGATCAGTAGACTTAATGAGGGTACATATGAGCCCTTTGGCTATTTTCTTGTGGATGGCATTTCATTGATGTCGCCGATGACTATGGTTTCAATGATGTTGTCGACGGATGCTGGAATCCTTGCAACTGCCTGTTTCCTTTCATCGGTGGCCTGCTTCAATTCCCTTTCGAGCCATTATTCAATGTAGATTCTCATTAGGGTGACGTTGATCTCATTCCGGATTTTTATGTTGAAAAGATCATTTTCTAATTCCTGGAAGTCAATAGAAAGGTTACAAAGAGCTTGATGAATTTCCTCATTCTGTACTGAATATTTGACTAGCCATTCATCGACGTGAGCTTGATCAAACTGAAAGATGTTGTAAAAATTTTCCAAAGACAAGGCCTTACACATAGCAACCTATTTATTGAAATCTTTCCTAGTTAAGGGAAAGGATTTTGTGATTAAGTCGGGGTCTTGGAAGTCATTGGTTTTTCCAGCTAAGTTTATTCTTGACAACCTTGTGAATAATTTATCTTTCTTCGATATGGCTTGTTCACATGACTAAACAATGAGATGCAGGTTCTTCACTTTTTCTTTCCAACATGCATTCCATTGACCGATCTAGTTTTTGGATGGAAGATCTTGTTCTCTTCTTTTTGTTCCTATCATATTGTTGACAATGGTGCCAAAAGGAAGGATCGTTTTTAAAAGAAGTTTTATTCATCTTCTAAATTCACCTGCAAATTTTATAGAAAACTATGTGCCTTGGTTCCAAGGGAAGTGATGGTTTGTGATGTTTTCCATGCCTCGGTAACTAGATCCATTCTTTTATTGATATTATTCTCCACATATCTTCTACAGGATGCGAGCAAGGTGGAGGATTCTTTTATGTTGGTTGCAGGGGTGGCAGGCATGGCTATTGCCAAAGGATTGCCAAGAAATGGCATGGGATTCAAAGCCTCTTCCAATTCCTTAACCCGGTCCTTCAGTATGGAATTCTTGGCCTCGATGCCTCCAATGGAATCATGAAGTGCTTCTCCGCTCATGTTTTGAAGTTGAAATATTTGGGGCGGCCGCATGTTGGCAACGTCAAGCTCTAAATGAGATTTTCCTTTCTTATTTTTTACATTTTTTTTCTCAATTATCATTTTTCTGGACTGGCCATCAAAAACAACACTCTAGAACATGAAGGATTAATCTTCGTCAAAATTTTTGGTAACGGATATGTCCATTGGACAGCTATGTTGGATGGCATATTCAGGTTGATCAAGGTAGCGAAGCATGCTATCCAGATCAGTGTCAAATTCCATGTTCTCACTCTAAATTTCCGACTCTTCCGCCTGCCCCACATTTTTTTTCTCTTCTTCTCTACTGAAAGCTTGTGAGAACTATCAATTTTAGAGTCAGGAGGGTCATTATCTCCTCCTCCATTTGAAGAACTCTGAGTTTCTTTGTTGTTGTGATGGGCCATTGGAACGATGCTCCAGGATGTCGTACTTTTTGGAGTGTTATTTGTCGATTGAACACTTTTTTCACTAGGGAATTTCCCCTGCTGCATGTACAATTTAGTGCATATTTTCATTGTGTCTAGGTCATCGGCATTAGATTCAGGAGTGTTGCCGCCACTGTCTCTATTTTTGGGCAGGTGATTTTTGAAAAAAACAATCATCGAGGCCAAGTGTTTATAAATGTTGTCGAAAAATATTATAGGGGTCGAACCCTCTTATGATTTTATCATATCACAGGTTGGATATGCTAGAATGCACTGCCAATTCGTCAATTTTGTTGACGTTTTTCAACACGAACTCCCCTACTTTCCAAGGCAAAGGAATGAACTGGTTTTTTTTTTCTTCTTTTGCAACAGATGCAACCAGTAGTTGTATTGTCATGCTACTTTTGCAATAAACATTATGTCCATAATGTGACATGGAAGGAGAGAAGGCTTATCCATGGAGCCAAAAATTCTTATGACAATGTAATTATCCAAATGTCCGAGTGTCCCCTTCCTATCCAAAAAAATGGTTTCCTATTCAAATATGCGGGGAGCATCTTCTCCTAACAACAAAACTTTGAAAACAGACACAAAGACACTAAAAACCTCATTAAAATAGTGGGAATCCTTGTGCTTCCATAAGGCCTGGTACCAAAACATTACTAGGTCAAATTCCCAGTTGACATTCTTGAACAGAGACAGTTGTGGAAAACGACAGGAATGCGCTATCGCAAAAACTAAGTAGGACGACATATAAAATTTATTTTCCCTTTTGAAGCTTGACAATTGGGAACATATTTCATGGGAAATTAACTTGCCCCAATCAAAAATGGCTTGTTCGTTGATTTTGAAATAAAAAAATATAAAGATCCATCTGGGAAACAGTTGTTTTGGACTCCTTTCCCATTATTCTTGTAATCAGCCAAGCTATTTCACGAAATGTATTTCTTGCAAGCTTGTAATATCTTCAAGAACTAGAAGCGAGTTTTCCAATAAATGGGGCAAGAGGTCCAACCTGGTATTATGCTTTGCTAGGAACTGTTTCCAATCTTCTCCTCTGAACGTGAATGTTGGCTACAACAATCTTAGCATCTGGCAGAAGTCCTAAGGTGACAAAGAAACAGAAGAGCAGTCTCGCAGTTGAATAATTCTTTTGTCTTTAAATAAATTTATCGGCGCACCAAGAGACCAGGTCCTTACAGTCAAAAACCTCAGGGACATAGCCTACATGAGAAATCCTAGAGGTCCAAATTACTTGGTTCTCTGTGGCAGAGGTTGATTAATAAGAATATGCCCTGGACCACTGGAAGGTCTGGTCCTCGTGCCCAAATATGTTCATTGTATCTCCACAGACCTTTTGTCGAGCTTATGCCATAGGTTTATTAGAACATTGGTTTTCTCTAGATGATGGTTGAAATGAACAGTTAAATCTGATAATGTAACTCTCTGTTAAATCTTGGTTAAATGCTTATGAATGGGAAAGCACCTCAAGCCTTTTTTTGATTAATGACAATTTATATGGGTGGTGCATGATGAACTGTTAACATTATACTGAGAGGCAAGTGTTCCACGATCAAATTTTATGTATCAGAATTTTTTACTGCAAAACATGTAAAACGGAAGAGATAATGATGGGGCAGTTCAGCGGTCGTTTTGTATATTTGTAGAATTCCGGGAAAGTAGCTAAGTATGGAATAGGGAAACGGTCAGGCAGACTCATTCTCGAAAGCAAGGATTGAAGTTTTCATGAACGGGCCAACCCAACGATGCGCAAATGACATTCGATGATGTTTGAAATTAGCACTTGCTACCAAGAATACGATCCGTGAGTTTACTTGGTTCTTGGTTGTATGCTTCGTTTGTCAATTTGTATATCACGGAACTCCGAGGAATTTTTTTAGCTAGCCAGCCCTCAAGTCCGGCTGTCAATTTGTATAGTGTACAACTATGGGTGTTGTTTGTAGGACATGGAACTATAGAGGAAATTATTTTCCCTTTAATATAGATTTTGTGGCGCAAATGTGGTATGGCTTGTTTTAGCACTTTTCCATCTGTAAACAAAGGAAATCTTGAGCCTGCTAGCCCTAGAGCCCGTGTGTTAGTTTTTATATCGCGGATCTCCGAATGTTGTTTGGAGGTCATGGAAAAATAGAAGTGAAATGTTGATCCAACCAGCGCGCAATTTTTCCTATCAATTTGTATATCGCGAAACTTTGGGTGCTACTTGTAGGACATCGAACAATAGAGGGCCAATTTAAAGAAAGGTGAAGAGCTCGTTGGAAACGCGTGAATTCGCCAAGCCACGCAACAAGGCATTTTCGAAAAAAAAATTATTAAGTAACCAGGAATAGAAACTATAGGGAATAAAAGAGTGGGAAAATAGAAAGGGGGAGGGCAGTTTTCGTAAGCGTGAATTGGTTTCAAAGAAGCCCCACTGTTGCAAAACCGTCATTTTCTACTAATTGTCAGCAAATACATTGTTGAAGATTAGATTTTATTGCAACCTGTGCGTGTAAGTATGTTCTTGATACATTCTTCCATGACTGTAACATATTAACTTAACTATTCAACTTCATTTTCTACTAATTGCCAGCAAATGCTTTGTTGAAGATTAGATTTTATTGGAACGTGTGGTGTAACTGTATTCTTGATACATTCTTCTATGACTGTAACATATTAACTTAAGTATTAAACTTCTTGCATTATGGGTTGTTAGCATTAAAACTTAATAACTACATGTCTAGAAACAAGAATGACGATTTTGCTACAAGATTGCACATTAGTATTGCTATCTTCTATCAGCATTACGAATAGAATTGAACGTTGGCTTGAAACTATATGTAATACATTTTTGTTTGCATAAAAGGCTGGTGGATTGACAAAGTACATTTTCGTATAATTGTTAGATGTTCCATCTTAGAAAAAATAACCTAAGTAAACACAATATCTAAGAACCACGAGAGCACCGAACCATGCCAATGAGAACAGGCATTAAATCCAGAAAAGAAGTTGCAACGAAGAATCCAAAGAAAAAAAATTTAATAGCAAATCCATTTAAAGAAAAAGAAAAACATTGAGTATTGTACATCTATCCTTAGAAATTGGACCCATTTCTTCGGGCCAAAACATTGAATGTATTTGTGACAAACACAGGCACGGGATCCACAGTATGCAGGATCCTTGCAGTTTTCTCCTCGATGAATCATCATGTGGTGAAATTCATAGTTTTCAGAAGCTTCCCATGAAGAAGAAGATGAAAAACGTTGCATGGAAAATGGAATATCCCTTAACTAAAACTTAGGACACAACTAGAAACCGCCTCTGCATAGTCAAAAAAAATTTAGGGACACAGGTTGCACGTGTAATTTCAAAGGCCCAAATTAGTCCATTATGGGTGGAAGGAGATGACTAGTAGAAAAATGCCTTGCAGCAGTGAGAGTTTTGGACCTGATTCCTAAAGATTTTAATTGTATATCCAGAGAATAGGACAGTATTCTTGCAAGTGAATAATTTTTTGGCTTAAAATATATCTCTCGGAGCATCAACATATCATTTCCTTACAGTGAAACTCTTCTGCCTAGAACGAACTAATTTGGAACTCTGGAATTCCTACTTTTGCGCTGCAAAGTGGATATTGCGTTCATCATCAGTTTCTTTTCTGAAACTCACCTTTTGGTGTTGTCAGGACCACCATCACTGAGCCAGGAAGTTCCGCCCGTTATGGTTGATTTCAATTTGGGCGCAGGAGTGGGAAGATTCTTTGAATTTCCATCATCCATTGTTGTATCATCGCCCATCATATCATCTTCTTCCGACTCGGGGTCCATGACATCAACCTCTATGCCAGCCATCAATGCAACTGGGCAGGTTCTCTGAGCAGGCAGGGTTACCTTGGAATTCTTTGGCTTGAAATATATCTCTCGGTGTACCAAGGGACCATATCCTTTTTTTCTCCTGGGCGGAGGGAGATGAATAGTAAGAATATTCCCTTGAATAGTGGAACCTCTGGCCATTATGCCCGAATTTATTTACTGTATCTGGACAGAACTGTTGCCACAAGTTAAAGAGAATTTATGTTTGCTCGAGATGATGTTTGAAATGAAAATTGGGGAGGGATAATATAACCCTCCACAAATTATGGTTTAATGCGTATCAATGGAATATCTCCTCAAGCGTTTCAATGATCAATGACAATCTCCAGGGTTTGTGCATAATGAGTTGTTACCATTATAGCTCACTAATTGCATATTTAGAAAAAATTGCAAAGGTGACGGTGATGACGAAGAGAGATTAATAATTAGAAATTTCTTAAAGGCGTCAACCCATCGACGCACAAAAACAGATTGCATCATGTTTGAAATGAATACCTGGAAAGGATAACATACTTCTGTGCAAATTTTAGTTTAATTCATAATAATAACAAATATTCTCTAGACTTATGAACATTAATGACAATCTTAACAGTTCCTGCAAGATGAACTACTGGCATTAAAGCTTAATTATTTCATATCTAGAAACAAGTATGAAGGCAATGGTGATGGAAAATTGTGATGAAGCATTGTATATTTCGTGCACCCGCCAACCCGCGAAACTGATTCCAAGAAATACCCAAGTATGGAAAGCGGTTGGGTAGGTTACAAAAGAAAAAGGACAAAAGATATACCCAGGAGACGTGAAGGGTCGATTGTCATATTGCATCTCAGTGACAGATATCGGCCATCAATTTGTATGTTGCAGAATTTTGGTTGTTGTTTGTGCGTAGGGGAATAGCGGAAGCGCAATGGCGAGAGGGAAATTTGTATATTTTTTAACTTCAAGTTCTGTATATAAAAGCATGAGACATTGGGAAAAAGGACCAAGCAAATAGAAAGCAAAATCATACGAGATGAAGGGGGATTTGTTTGATAATTTGTAAATCGTGGAAGTCTGGGTGCTAGTTGCATGCAGCAGAACAATGGAAACACAATGTTAAACCCGCCTATGCAGGAACCCATGATTCAAAAAATTTGTTCAATATGAAACGAGGAAGTGCTCGGTCAAGATGGTGATATAAAAGTAACAATGGAAATCTGAATATGCGAATCCGCCAAATCCCACACCTAGACATTTTTCGAAAAACGAGTAAGTAAAGAAAGGGAAAGCAGAGAGAAAAGAGAAACTAGAAATTTTCTAAAAAATGAGTAATACACACTAAATATGTACTATAAAGTGTGAACATGAGATTTTATAGAGCATGTACAGATCTCGCATTCCATACTTAGCCACTTTTTGAATCGCAGGTTCTCGGACTGGCAGGCTCTAAATTGGGCATCTATTGTTTTGTGGCCTACAAATAGCATCCAAAATTCCACGATATACAAATTGGCCAATGCACCTACGGGCTAGCTCGATCAACATTGCACTCCCTTTGTTTTGTGTCATACAAACAGCACTCGGAGTTCCGTGATATACAAATTGGCAGATAGACTCCAGGGTTGGTGGCCTCAAGAGTGCGATTGTTTACGGATGTTAATCCCTATTAACTATTTAACATTATCTAAACACATTATTTTCAATACTAAATTATTTATATTAAATATTGATGTTGTACAATTTAATTAGACAAGAAGGTTTGTACAATATGAAATGGGGAAGCGGTCGGTCAGTCGGGTTGGTCATATAAAAGTAAGTGAAATTTGAATACGTGAATCCGCCAACTTCCTTACCAAGAAATTTTCCTCAGGTTGGTGGGCTCAAAATTGAGCCTCTATTGTTCCTTGATCTACAAATAGCACCCAAGAGTTCCGCGATATACAAATTGACAGGCGGACTTGCGGGTTGGCTCGCTCAACATTGCATTTCTATTGTTCTTTTTCACTCAAATAGTACTCGGAGTTCCACCATATACAAATTGACAGATGGACTCCAGGGCTGATGGGCTCAAGCTTGCGATTGTTTACAGATGGTGATCCCTATCAACTATCTAACACTACCTAAAAAAAAATATTTTCAATACTAAATTATTAATATTAAATATTGATATTGTATAATTTAATTACATAAAATTATAAAAGGATGTGAAATATATTATCTCAAAGAAAAACCCGCGTATTCAGAAACTTGCGTTCCAAAAATTTTGTATAATATGAAATAAGGAAGAGGTCGGTCGAGCTACTGATATCAAAATGGGTGGAAATCTGAACACGTGTATCCGTCAAGTTCCTCACCTAGAAAATTTCCGAAGAAATGAGTTGTACATACCAAATATGTACTTTTATAAAGTATGGGCATGAGATTTTATAGATCATGTACGCGGCCCTCATTCCATACTTAGCCACCTTTTGGATCACGGGTTCTCGGGATAGCGGGCTTAAAATTGGACCTCTCTTACTCTGTGCCCTACAAATAGCACCCAGAGTTCTGCGATATACAAATTGACAAGCAAACTTGTGGACTATTTGAATTTTAAGGGCCTCATGTTGATGTAATAGAACAATTGGACTTGGGCCAGTTTATATTCATTTCTTACAATATCAAATGGAGAAGAGATCGTTCGGGTTGGTGATATAAAAGTAATTGAAATCTGAAGTCATGAATCCGCCAACTTCCGCAGCTAGAAGTTTTCCGAAAAAAAGTAATACATACTAAGTATGTACTCTTATAAGGTATGGACATGTGGTTTTTATAGAGCTTGTACGGATCCCGCATTCCATACTTGACCACTTTTTGGATCATGGGTTCTCGGTCTATCGGGCTCAAAACTTGGACTTTATTGCTCTGTATCCTACTAATAGCACCCAAAGTCCCATGATATACAAATTGACAGGAAAACTTGCGGACTGGCTCACTTAACATTTCACTTCTACTGTTCTGTGTCTTCCAAACATCATTTGTAGGAAAGGAGTAATACATACTAAATATGTACTTGTAAAAACTATGGACATGAGATTTTATAGAGCATGTATAGATCTCTCATTCCATACTTAGCCACTATTTGGATCGTGGGTTCTTGAGCTGGCAGGTTCAAAATTGGGCCTCTGTTGTTCTGTGCCTTACAAATATCACCCACATTTCCACAATATACAAATTAACAAGCGGACTTGTGGGCTATTTGAATTTTAAGGGCCTCGTGTTGATGTGATAGCACAATTGGACTTGGGATAGTTTATATTCAATTATTACAATATCAAATGGGGAAGTGGTCAATCGGGTTGGTGATATAAAAGTAAGTGAAATCTGAAGTCGTGAATCTGCCAACTTCCGCACCTAGAAGTTTTCCAAAAAATGAGTAATACATACTAAGTATGTACTCTTATAAAGTATGGACATGAAATTTTTATAGATCATGTACAGATCCCGCATTCCATACTTGGCCACTTTTTGGATCGCGGGTTCTCAGGATGGCGGGCTGAAAATTGGGCCTCTATTGTTCCACGCCCTACAAATAGCACCCACAATTTTGCGATATACAAATTGACAAGCAAACCTGCGGGTTGGCTAGCTCAACATTGCACTTCTATTGTTCTTTGTACTCCAAACAACACTCGGAGTTCCACGATATACAAATTGACAGATAGACTCTAGGGCTAGCGGGTTCAAGATTGCCATTGTTTACGGATGGTAATCCCTATCAACTATCTAACATGATCTAAAAAAATTATTTTCAATACTAAATGATTAATATTAAATATTGATATTGCACAATTTAATTAGACAAGAAAGTTTGTACAATTTGGTCGGACTAGTGATATAAAAGTAACTGCAAATCTGACCATGTGCATCCGCCAACTTCCACACTTAGAAATTTTCTGAGAAACGAGAAATACATAGTAAACATGTACTTTTATAAAGTATGGACATGAGATTTTATAGAGCATGGATGGATCCTTCATTCCATACTTAGCCACTTTTTGGATTGCGGGTTCTTGGGCTAGCGGGCTCAAAATTGAGCCTCTATTATTCTGTGTCCTACAAATAGCACCCATATTTCCATGATATACAAATTGGCAGGCAGACTTGCAGGCTCTCTGGCTCAACATTGCACTTATATTGTCCTGTGTCCTCCAAACAGCACTCGGAGTTCCACGACATGCAAATTGACAGAAGAACTCCAAGACTGGTGGGCTCAAGATTGTGATTGTTTATGGATGGTCATCCTATCTAACATTATCTAAAAGCATTATTTTCAAATACTAAATTATTAATATTAAATATTGATATTGTACAATTGAATTACATAAAATTATCAAAGGATGTTAAATTGCTTATTTTAAAAAAATGAAGGAAACAAAATAAAGTTTTTTAAAATTCTATCACCGCAAGCATAACAAGGACCAATGAGCAATACATAGTAAACATGTACTTTTATAAAGTATGGACATGAGATTTTATAGAGCATGTACGAATCCTTCATTCCATACTTAGCCATTTTTTGGATCGCGGGTTCTTGGGCTAGCGGGATCAAAATTGAGCCTCTCTTGTTATGTGTCCTACAAATAGCACCCAGAGTTCCATGATATACAAATTGACAGACGGACTTGCGGGCTCTCTGGCTCAACATTGCACTTATATTTTCCTGTGTCCTCCAAACAACACTCGGACTTCTGTGACATACAAATTGATAGAAGGACTCCAGGACTGGCAAGCTCAAGATTGTGATTGTTTACGGATGGTAATCCTATCTAACATTATCCAAAAACATTATTTTAAAATAATAAATTATTAATATTAAATATTGATATTGTACAATTGAATTACATAAAATTATCAAAGGATGTTAAATCTCTTATTTTTTAAAAAATGAATGAAACAAAAGAAAAAAAAATTAAATTCTATCACCGCAAGCATAAAAACGATCAATTTGAATTTTAAGGGTCTCTTGTTGATATGATAGCACAATTTCACTTCACACAGTATATATTCGTTGATTTCAAATTATTTCAGGAGATTAATTTTACCAAGTTCATCGATTAAGCAAAAAATGTTAAAACAATGACCAATTTGAATTTTAAGGGCCTCTTGTTGATATGATAGCACAATTACACTTCGCACGGTATATATTCGTTGATTTCAAATTATTCCAGGAGATTAATTTTACCAAGTTCATCGATTAAGGAAAAATGCTAAAACAAGCCACATACTACATTTGTGTCACAACACCATAGAAATTATCAGGCAGATTTGCAGACTAGCTAGCTAAAAAATTCAATTCTATTGTTTTGTTTCCTCCAAACAACATTTAGAGTTTCGCGATATACAAATTGGCAGACGAAGCACACAACCAAGAACCAACTAAACTTCAAACAGGCTACAAGCAAGTTCCCACAAAGTTCCATAGAGTAGGACGCATCGACCTTTGCATCAAACAATTTGATATACAAAGAAAAGATGTCGCCACATTCATTTTCTCTTGCATCTAGTATATGTTCCCAGTAGAAAATAACCATAGCCATGGGATATATGGGGTTTTCTGCCATGCTTCCCATTTTTTGGACCGAACAATCCTATGCGCATGTAATCCCAAGTAACCGAGTTCGACGAACATTCATCTGGATGTTGAAGAAATATTACAGAGACACATGAGGTATTTTCATTTCCTGCCAAAGTTTGATATTTTTTTTCCCTTCTTCAGTCAATATGAAAAATTGCATTGTCCTCATTTAAGGTGAATTTGTTGTGTATCCGAAGGTCCCGCAGCATGTAGACACTGCTTGCCTTTTTCTGTAGATATGTTTCATATGACAATTCTATCAACTTAGGAAGCACATTTTGTAACAAAGGCTACCTAATTGTACAATGCACAATTGTTTTTCCCATGGTTCAGATGGCAGGATTGACACAATATCCATATATATCTGGACATTTTTCACCGCATTGCAGATAATCAATTGTATCATCACTTATCAAAGTGGAGGAAAAAGCAGGAGAGTTGCATTTCGCACATACAGGTTCAAAGGGGGTCGATTACACATTGGCTGCAACTAAAACACCTTCAACCTAGGAACATGAGCATAGGAATTAATACATTGAACAATATATACACAACTGCACCCCCCTCCCCTTAAAAAAATAAAAATAAAATAAAACAAGTTGCATAAATTTGTTGAACGCTATTTGTATAAGCAAAGTGGGGATGATGTTATGGATGTATATGCACAACAGTTGTAGAGCTAGTTGGAGTCTTCAGATCATGTACTATATCTTCTCGTAACTTTGTTACAAACGTTGTCTGGGTTTTCTGAAAGATCTTTTCTCTAACATCTCTTTTCTTTGTTATATTTTTGAAGAGCATAAGTGGAATCTACCCTTTATGCAATTGTTGTTCCATTGACAAAAACAAATTTGAATACGTATCGAACAATTGCAGCTGCAACATGGAACAGTGCAATATTTGTGTAACTTACCCGAGATACATGCACATGCGAAAGTAAAGGACAAAACTGAATATGAAAAGCGGTGCCATTGCCTTGTCACTGTCTGACTCTCCATTCTTTATATGGAGAATGTGTTGCGAGCCAATTTTTCTGGCCAGTGTGATAGTTGTGCCAATCGTTCTGATTGGGTAAATATCAGTGTGATGTGCAAGCTGGTTGATAGTCAAGTCCGGGACGAAACGATATTCTAGACAAATCGCGGAAATTTTTTCCACAATACTTGTTTCGTTGAGTGAAATAATTCGATCACAATCATCACGGTCATATATTGTTTTGGGAAATATATTAAAATTTGTAATGGATATCCCATTACCCGGCAATATCTTTTCTACATGTTTCTAGACAAGTTGTGGAGGAATAGTCAGTGTCATTGTCATCATGGCCTCCTTGTCTGTCATGTCAGCACGCATAATGGATCTAGTTTTCTTTGTCTTTCCCAAGTAGGTTCTATAGACAACCATTATGTCCCTGACAAACACTTGTCCAGTTTGACGGTTGTTCAAGCCCTGTATTGATAGTACTTTGGATGTTACAACTCTAGACCTGGTGACAATTTTTGAACAGGAAAACTAAAGTGAATGGTAGTGTGCATTTTTTTTTTCTTCTTTCACTAGCATAAATATATAAGTACACATATAGTTTCGATGAACTATGGAGCCAGAGTTTTGCAACCACACCTCTTAGTCTGTGGAACATGTGGCACATTCGACATCTCGCTTGTACTTGTTGATACTTCTTGTGAACTACAAACCATGTATTGCAGATGACATCAGCATATTCACCATGCCATAGATTAATATATAGCTGAGGATATTTGTTTGGTAAACATAGTAAGAGCAGAGCATATGCATCTTTACCTTTGGGCTTGTCGGTCTGCTAATGTCTAGGATGGTTGATTGCTCATGCTCATGTCACTAGTCCAACGTTTCTTGATGCAAGCATGTGCAGATGAACATCAGGACTAAACAAACATATGCATTGCATAATGTCCATCAGAAGGACTAAATAACCGTAAAATTGTATGCATCTAAATTTTTTAACTGGAAAAATGTTTAACAGTAAACAGGGTGTGAAGGTGGGGCACCATGGCCAATCTGTATATCGTGGACCCCCAGAAGACAGGAGAGAAATATTGAACCTACCAGCCTGGCAGTCACAATCAACAAAGTGGGTAACTATGGAATAAGGTAGAAGTACGACCACAGATGTGAAACCGTTAGTCTGCCAACCGGGGCACCAAGGCATTTTCGGAAAGAACACTAAGAAGATGAATTAGAAAACAAAAGGGATAATATAAAATGGAAAAAGTAGAAATAGGGAGGGAAGAAAGGCCCATTGTTTCCAAGCCATCATTTTCAATTCTAATATTATATTCTCCCACCCAGTTTGTATATTTAATTTACCAGCACAGTTGATATACCTTTTAGAAGATTGTACCAAAGAACCCTTTGTTGTTGCATAGAACAATTCATCTTCCTGTCCAACCAACTTGTTTTTTCCAAGGTAGAAATGTTGAATATGCAATGGACATGAAGGAAAGTTAATATGAAGACAAACATATAAAAGAAAGAGAAACAGGTCTATTTACCCACCAAAGAGTCCATCATCATCTCCAGTCATTATGCTTGTTTAAATGCAACAATGCAACAAAAACACAACAGACATGAAGTAGGTTAGTATGGAGGAAGGAATGTAATGAAGATAACTTATAATGAACACAGACATGTAAAAGAAAGAGAAATGGGGCTATTTACCTGCGAAAGAGCCCATGGTCATCTCCATCCATTCTGTTTGTTTAAATGTCGTAATGCAGCAAAAACACAACAGACATGAAGCAGGTTAGTATGCAAGAAGGCATGTAATGAAGATAAGTTACCATGTAGGAAGGCACGCAACAGGTACATATAATAAACTAGGTGAACACGTATACAGACAACAAATGAAATAAAAAACAACGCAATATGAAATAACAGTACAATCATGCACCTTTCTATATCCTCATCAACCGATGCAGTCAAGACACTGTCATTTTCTCCAGCTATTTAGTTTGTTTGAATGTGGAAACGCACAAAATACAATGAACATGAATGGAAGCTGGTATGCACAGGAGAACAAGAAATATGTACATACATTAAAAGAGACTCCATGAATAGTCTAAAAGATAGGAAGAAACATGAACCTTTGCACTTCTCCATCCATAGCTATAAATGTGTAATTTTTTTTCCCTGCCCAAAATATATTACAAGCCACAAAATATCACGAAATTGCATGGTCTAGATAAATGATTTCTGGTTTTTTGTGGAAAATTATCCATATGTGCTTCCACCGATGGAAATACATGTTCTTTATCCTCTACACAAACTATTGTGCCCACGATACAAGATTTTGGTTTCCTGTGGCAAACTACCCAGACATGCTTACAGACATCGAAATATGATCTTGCAGAATCTTTGTTGTACATATCATATCTCAAGTACAACACAAATTGTATCATGCGCACACCAGTCTGTGTAGAGGAAAAAGAACATGTAATGTCATATGGGCACATATGACCATACATGGTTTATAAATGTAGCCTGCTTATGCTTTATTCTAACAAAAAACAACAGATATTTCAATTTCACATGTAATTCTCGAACAATTTTGCATGCAACTATTTTCTTTCATGCCAGCACTGAAGCACCAACAAAATATCATAGAAGAATAGATATTGACCTTGGTAGACGGGGAAAATAACACAATTACATGTTGATTCGTGGGTGCAGGGGCTGAACACCATAAAGCACCCCAAAAACAACAATAATCCAAAAAAAAAAAAAAACTCCAACCACCGGAATTGGACCCCAACCCTGCAAGGCCGAATCAAACAAAAGAAAACAGCAAGCACCAAACCAGTGAGAAAGCACGAACAGGCCGAACTTCACCCCCAGTTTCCCAAAGTGTAAACCTGAGCCAAACAAACACAACCAACAACCCATGAACCAACAAATCAGCAAGAACCACCGAACTAGTAAACAACATATGTATCTCCAATGATTACGGAACTATAGCCAAAGCAAGGAAGGAACTGGAAACATACAATGACCATTCCACTACAAATAAGCAAACATTCTTACCTGCAAACTGCAAACACTGAACAACAAAAAAGGAATAGAAAATGAAAGTATGGCATGGAAACTTACTCTTAAATGATGAAATGCAAAAGCACAGGTCGAATCACAAACGAAACAACAAGAAGCAGCAACCGACAAACCAACGAAGAATAAGCACTCACTGAACCAGTAAACAATGTATGTAACTTCAACAATGACGAAATTGCATTGTAAAGGTAGAAGAAGGATGAAACATACAATGCATATTCAACTGGTAGTGGAAAACAACACTGTGCAAAATCACTGCAACATTGTATGGAAAATTTTGAGGAAAAATGTACTCCGAGAAGCATATTTAGATCAACATTTAAGGTTGTCAGGCTGTCTAAGGACCTCGCGGTATGCAAACATTTAAGTTGTCAGGCCTGTTGGAGTGATCCGGATTTATGCAGGAACGGAATGTAAGAAGCAAATAACAGAGTGTGCACAATAGTATTGCAGAGAACACAGTGATATAGTAAACGCACACTTCTATTAATTAATGAAATAGAGAAACTGTAAAACTGTTGAACAATACATAGCTAGAATGGTGGTAGCATATCCCTGATAAGAGATGTGGCGGCTATGATCATCCATGACCAAGCTCATTACAAAAAGAGGCCGAAGGGCCTTATTTATCAAAAGCAAGAAGGTAGAAACCAAAAACCTAACCCTAGAAGATGAAACGCCAGAAGTCAAGTGATCCCTGTTTGGGTAAGTTAGTCCATCAACTTCCCGGAGTCATAACTATTGCATACGATCTTTGTTTAGGGCGCACGATAGCTCGTTGGAAATATATATCCGAGGCCTACAACTATGTTGCAAAATAGCATCGTAGCATCGTAGATGATATTTTGCAAAATAGCATCATAGCATCGTAGATGCTATTTTGCAAGAGCAACATACCCAAAAAAACATCATTTAGGGCCTCAAAATGGCCCCGGAAGTTCAGGACCCAAAAAAACTGCTAAAAATAGTAAATTACCAGAAATGCCAGAAAACTGTTTTGAGCCAGATGGAAAGGTGGGTGGCCACCGATACCCATATGTATCATTCCTCCCCCCTTAAGAAGCAATGGTCCCCATTGCATCAAGTGTCGGGATAAGATGGGGGAATTTCAGCTGAATTTGGCTCTGAGTGAGCCACTTGCCCTGATGCAGGAACTGCCCAGCCTTCACGACTTGATAGAGATGGACACGGTGCTGGCGAGTTCCCTTGACCTGTGAATCCATGATCCGATCAACTGTTGCCTTCTCCAAACAGTCAGGGTTGAGTTTTGTTGGTGCCAACTGCTCGGCCACTTTTGAGGTGTCCAGCAATGGTGGAAAATAGGGGCGAAGGAGCTCAACATTGAATACAAGGTGCAAGCCAAGAAATGGAGGGATGCTTAATTCAAAATCATTATCCCCGATAGCCTTGGTGATAGTATATGGCCCATAACGAAGTGGGAGTAGCTTGCGATGAGGTCCCATGAGTCTTTCTTTCTGCAAATGCAACCAAACCTTATCACCCACCTGGAATGTGTGTGGCACTCGATGTTGGTCATGACGCTGCTTGTACTTGGCATTGGCTTTTTCCATAATGTCATGGACTTGTTGGCGAATGTGTTGGATCCGTTCCACAAATTTGGTGGCTTTATCAACCTCAGTCTGAGCCCGACAAGATGTTGCCTGTGTGGAGGCAATGGGCAGAGCTACATCGATGGGGACCAAGGGTTGAAACCCCATGCATGCTTGAAAAGGGATATGACCGGTAGAGCTATGAAGGGCTCTGTTTTAGCTATGTTGAACATACAGCAGGTTCTCGTCCCATGTGCGGAGGTGTTTAGAATTATACATCTGCAGGATATGCACAATCATGCGATTCACTACTTCTGTCTGCCCATCAGTTTGGGGATGGAAGGTTGTTGACTGTGTGAGCTTGGTATCCATAAGTGACCAGAGTCTGGACCAAAATGTGTTGAGGAACCTGCTGTCGCGATCTGAAATGATTTTTTGGGGTAGCCCGAAATGTACCCAGACGCGTTCAAAGAAGAGCTTAGCAGTGGCTTCGACAGAGATACTTTTCTTGCAGGTGGACAGAATGGCCAATTTAGAGAAGCGATCCATGACCACAAACACACAATCATTTCGATGCTTGGTTGGAGGTAGTCCTGACATGTAATCCATGGAGATAGATTCCCAAGGCCCATTGGGAACAGGAAGAGGGGTATACAACCCTTGCTTCTTAATGGATGGTTTGGCGATGGTGCAGGCAGTGCAGGATCTGATATACTTTCTGACATCTTGTCAGAGCTTTGGCCAATAAAAATACTTCTACAACACTGTTATTGTCTTTTCAGTGCCAAAGTGCCCTACGACCCGACTATAATGCACTTCCCATATCATCTTCATGCGCTCGCTTGAAGGAACACAAAGGTGGCCTAGGTGGCATAATAGTTCATACTGGAGATGAAAATTAGTCACTGGAGTGTATGCACAAACTGCTCGATAGGTGGCCGAAAAGTCAGGATCATTGTCATATAAGTGAGACCACCCAAAGGTTTCATGGCCACAAGAGTTAAGAACTGTAGTGAGTGCGGCCACAGGTGGTCGACTGAGGCAATCAGCGACATGGTTGGTGCTGCCCTTCTTATATTTTATGTTCAGGTGAAATTGCTACAGGTATGCAGACCACTTTTGGTGGCGGTCATTTTGCAATTTCCCTTGTGTTTTCACAAACTGCAAGGGCTTGTGGTCAGTGTGAATAACCATCTCTTTTCCTAAGATGTAATGCTTCCATTGTCAGCAAGCTTGGACAATGGAGTACATTTCCTTTTCATAGATGGGGTACTTTCGAACTGTATCTAAAAGTGTCTCACTGTGATATGCCACTAGATGGCCATGCTGAGTGAGGACTGCGCCAACAGCATAATCTGAAGCACCTGTCTCAATTTCAAAAGGTTGTTGCAGATCCGGGAGAGTAAGGACGGGCGCTGAACATAAGCGTTGCTTAAGTTCCTCAAATTCTTGTTGCTGAGTAGGGGTCCAAAAGAATTTGGCTTTAGCCCCACCTTTGGTCACGTTGCTAAGGGCCCAAGCAATGTTAGAGAACCCCAACACGAACCTGCGATAAAATTTGGCCAACCCTAGGAAGCTGTGGAGCTCTGTAATGGTCCTTGGGGTCGGCCAGTCGCGAATGACTTGGATCTTGGCCGAATCCACATGCACACCTTGTTCATTCACAATGTATCCCAAATACTGAATTTCCTTCATCCCGAATGAGCATTTTTCGAGATTGGCATATAACTTGTGTTGTCGTAGGGTGCGAAGGATTTCCTCAATATGTTGTAAGTGGTCTTCCCACGTTCTGTTGAAGATGAGGATATCATCGAGATAGACGACCACAAAAGAATTGGTGAATGGTTGCAGTATATCATCCATCTTCCTCATGAAGGTTGTCGGAGCATTAGTTAAGCCGAAAGGCATGACCAACCACTCGAAAAGGCCTTCCCGAGACTTGAAGGCAGTCTTCCAGACATCAGTCGCCTCAATTGGGACATGGTGATAACCNGTTTAAAGCTCTATAATCAATACAGAGTCACCAAGTCCCGTCCTTTTTCTATACTAGCACAATCGGGCTCCTGCAAGGTGAGGAGCTTGGTCGAATATGCCCCTTTTGGAGTAATTCCTCGATCTAGTGCTTGATCTCTTTATTTTCCATGAGGGAACGTCTGTAAACTAGCCCATTTGTCACAGGTACCCCGGGTATCAAGTCAATGGAATGCTTGACCTGACAATGGAGCGGCACTCCGACAGGGGAAGTGAAGATGTCCTGGTATGATTCCATGATCTTGTCTACTTGTTTGTGTTGTGCAGAGTGAGCCTGTGTAGAGGCGGTAGATGTGGTCGCGGTCTTTCGTTTCCTTTCTGGACGAATCATCAGGAGGATGAATTTGTCGGTCTGGGAAATCACCTTCTTTCACTTCTTAGCTGTGATGCGAGAGACTACAGTAGTGGGAACTACCTCTGGTATCTGGTAGCGTTGTTTTCTCAAAGTAACAATGACACTACGAGGCCTGGATTCATACACAGCATGGTGTTTCAACATATATGGTTGACCTAAAAGAACATCAGAAACTTCAAGTGGAGCAACATCACACATTACCTCATCTTTGAAGGGTTTGATGTCGTATGGTAGGCGACACTGCTGGCTAACGTGGATGTATCACCCTGGAGTGAGCCACCCAATGTTGTATGGTTGCGGATGCGGAAATGTTGGCAGGTTCAGCCGCTTGACGACCTCTACTGAAATCAAGTTCTTCTGGCTTCCACTGTCAACAATGAAATGTAATGTCTTCCCTTGTACCCACATCTGCGAGTGGAAGAGGCGCTCCCTTCTTCTGTCTCCTCTGGATCGTCGGGATGGATCTTTGTGGTGGCAATGGTGACGTTGGGTTCTGCTTCAATGATTTTCCTTCCATGATATGTCTCTAATTCCGATTCATATCTTGGATCTGACTCGGGCGCTTTCATCTCGGTAAGTAGTGATTGTTTCGTACGACACTCATCAATGTTGTGCATGGGACTCTTATGGATCTCACACCATTTTCCAGTGTCTTTCTTTGTCTTCCAGTTAGCCTTCTTCGCCTATGGCTTAGGCTGGTTGTCTGAGGGTTGGATATCTTTGTTATGTACTTTGTTCTACGAACTAGGGTTTCCCTTACCCTGCTTCTGGTTTGTCGAACCGAACTCCCGCTTTCATCTTTTGCTTAAATTTTTGCTCAATTTTCACAGCATATTGGTAGGCAGCACCCAATGACAAGATGTCCAGGAATTCCATCTCGATACGGATGTACCGATGCAGGCCGTTGCAATATTTCAGAACCAGGTGTCGCTCGAAGTCTTTGATGTCGAGCTTCGTGCGCAGGGTATGGAAGTTGTTCGTGTACTCTGTCACTGCTTGGTCCCTTTCTTGTCGTAGAGTTTCCCATTTTTTGTACTGGTCGTCATAGTTCCCCACAGGGAAGTATTGCTCCTTGAGGGCATCAACGAAGGATGCCCATGTGGGTTCTGTCCCAAACAGCGTGGGTTCATTACCCTATTTTTCCTCTTTCTGTTCACAGAGGGTTTCCCACCAATCCTTGACATGGGGGACTGCCTTAAGAAGTGAAAATGTAATCTTTTCCCTCTTGGAAAAGTTATGGACCAAGAAGTAACCCTCGAGCTGATTCAACCATTTTTCCAGAGCATCTGCATCTATTTGTCCTTCAAATAAGGGAATATCAAAATTAACTTGTACCTTGAAAGGGGTCGGTCCTCCTCCAAACTAATTGTTGGTCGAGGTTCCTTCCGTGGCGGTCGGAAACCGTCAAAGAATTTGCACAAAATTGTCCATCATCTTGTTCCGTTGTCACGCGAGAGCCTCCTCGAGCAACATCTTGATAGGATCTCCTGCTCTGTCATCTCGTTTTTCCTCCGCCATGGGCGGTTGTTTGCACCGGAGAGGGGTTTCTCTCTCGAGCCGAACTAATTCAAGACCCAACTTCTTATATCCCGACCTCGTCGGTGACATGCACGAAAAAAATGACAAAAGAGCAGTCTGCTCTGATACCACTGATCTGGATTTATGCAAGAACGGAATGTAAGAAGCAAATAACAGAGTGTGCACAATAGTATTGCAGAGAACACAGTGATACAGTAAACACACACTTCTATTAATTAATGAAATAGAGAAACTGTAAAACTGTTGAACAATACATAGCTAGAATGGTGGTAGCATATCCCTAATAAGAGATGTGGCGGCTACGCTCATCCGTGACCAAGCTCATTACAAAAAGAGGCCGAAGGGCCTTATTTATCAAAAGTAGGAAGGTAGAAACCAAAAACCTAACCCTAGAAGGTGAAATGCCAAAAGTCAAGTGGGCCCTGTTTGGGTAAGTTAGTCTATCAACTTCTCGGAGTCATAACTATTACATACGATCTCTATTTAGGGCGCACGATAGCTCGTTGGAAAGATCTATCCGAGTCCTACAACGCTTCAGACAAAATAGCATCGTAGATGTATTTTGAAAGAGAAACATACCCAAAAAACATCGTTTAGGGCCTCAAAATGGCCCCAGAAGTTCAGGACTCGAAAAAACTGCTAAAAATAGTAAATTACCAGAAATGCCAGAAAACTGTTTTGAGCCAGATGGAAAGGTGGGCGGCCACTGATACCCATCTGGATCATGGAGGACCTCGCATCATGTAAACATTTAAGTTGTCAAGCCTATTGAAACATCTCGAAAAAAGTGTCAATACATTTCAATACAAATACATGCGGCAAAGACGTTATAAACTTTGGAATTCTCAATCACTATAAAGCTTGGATATCAAAACATTTCAATATGATTAGTACAAATAAAAACTTAGGGATATATTTAGCTAGCAGAAAATGCTAATACAAACATTTGAACTAATGCTAGCATTAATCCACCTTCAATGCTAGCATTAATCCACCTTCAAGCAATACATAGGAAAAATATATTATTCAAAAAGACTGTATACGACAAAAAGTTTGGATATGTTGCCATATAAAACATTGGGAATAGTGAAGTCGGCGATAAGACCTCCAATCTCTTATCCAATCAGATCAATACATATATGGTATTTTTTATTATATAAAAATATATGTTTTTAATTCCCTGGCTCCAACAATAGGTATTATGCAAATATTTCTGATCAAAGGACAAACTAATATGTAGTCAATGAATTATCGATTGCTATAATCCCTATATACCTACAACAAGGACTAATAAGAAGAAAAATGAATAAAACCAACACAAACTCATTTTTTTCCATCAAAAAAAAATAACAAATCAACACTATGCACACTCATCAGTCAATGGTAGTGAAGAAGTCATTCTCCTTCTCTAGCCGATATCATCCTAGGGTAGGGTAGGGTAGGGTAGTGCTACACTTAACATAAGTCATCCAATAGGAGGCAACCCTAGAGACATAGCGAACGATTTAAATAAGGAAAAATGATAAAGCTCTTAAGTTATTATTATGAAGGTGCATGTTTAATTGTATGGAGGAGATGTTTGTACATTAAAATATAATATTGAATCTAACTTGTACTAGATTATCAGATAAAGTGTTTATTAAATTCAAAAGTTTTAAAATATCACTTGTACTATATTACTAGATAAAGAGCTTTTTGAATTTAAAATTTTTAAAGTATTATTCTCTTTCGTTTTATTGGTATGTTTTTCTACACTACGAATTAATAGATTGCATTCTTAAGAGTTGGTTTATTTCGTTTTCATCAATAAAATATTATATCAATTTTTAAATAATATATAAATAAAAGTAAAAGTTAAGATGACTTTTTGTTTTTAGAATTGCTTTTATATTTCAATCAATAGTAATTTAAAATAAATTCTATTTTATATAATAATGATTATATATTATGTACTAATATATATTTTATTGACTAAAGTGGTTTTAAAGTAATTTTAAATGATTATTCAATAATAACTTAAAATAAATTCTAACTGATGTGATAATGACTATACATATTATGTATTAATATTAGTTGTTATTCAATAATAACTTAAAATAAATTTTATCTTGAGACATAATGACTATATATGTATTAATATGTACTTTATTGACTATATATGTACTAATATATATTTTATTGACTAAAGTGGTTTTAAAGTAATTTTAAATGATTATTCAATAATAACTTAAAATAAATTCTAACTGATGTGATAATGACTATACATATTATGTATTAATATTAGTTGTTATTCAATAATAACTTAAAATAAATTTTATCTTGAGACATAATGACTATATATGTATTAATATGTACTTTATTGATTAAAATGGTTAAAGATAAATTCCAAATTATGTGATAATGACTATATATTATGCACTTAATATATATTTTATTGACTAAAGTGGATAAAATAATTTTTAATAACTTAAAATAAATTCTAATTTATATAATAACTATATATTATATATTAATATGTATTGTATTGATTAAAGTGACTAAAGTAATTCTAAGTGGATGGGAACTATTAACAATGATCATATTGAAAATTACTTCTTTTGTTTCAAAAATATGTAAATCTAATTAAATATAATTTCAAAAATTAGATATAAAAGTGAAATATGCTTACAGTATTCTTATAAACGTTACTTTGATAAAGATATTGGGTAATCATTTTATAATGATAAATATCTTTGGAATTCTACCATTAAAATATTATTTATTATTATTATTTTCACTTATTAAAAGAAAACAAATTCATATTAATTCTAAAATATTATTTATTATTACTATTTTCACTTATTAAATAAAAACATTCACATTAATTATGGTGATATTGGAATCATTTTGCTATATAAAAAATATTGTATATTGATGATGATGAAGGTAAACATTCATTGGGACTAACATTGGCATTGGTCACCTTGAAAGGTGAGATATTACTTGGATTTCCTTAGAATGTTACTTCGATGCTCAAAAAACATTAACAGAAGAATTCCAAATATTTGGAGTTAATATGAATCTATGTTGATTTATTTTATTATAGAATGTTATAATTGCTATGGTTATTTTTAACGATAATTTTATTACTATGGTTAGTCATTTTTCAATTTCCATATGTATCCACTTTTCTTTTTTCAAATTAATTTATCAATATTACAGTTGTGACGCATCTACCTTGGTTATAAATTCACTTCATTATTCAAATTAGCAAGCATTTTCTATAACCAATATATCTCACATGTGCCTCAATGTTGCATGTACTACTACCTTCTATTGCTTTAGTGGTAGAAAGACATTGCATGTTATTTTCTACTCAACCATGACACTACATATATGTCATCTTGAAAATGTACCCCATAATGGATTTCCCATCATCAATTGAGCTTACCCAATTTGAATCTATAAAATCTACAAGTATGAAATCCTTCTAAGATATCTCATGCCAAACTAAAAGATACCCTTCACATACATTAAATTGTCTTTGTTGTTATCCAATGATAAATTTTTAGAGTATGTCATAATGTAGATACACATTCAACTACAAGGATTATATCTAGCCTTATGGTTGTAGGATAAATCAATATTCCAATCAATTATCTATAAACCCGCTCATTTGTCAATTTTGGTTGAATGTTGTTAATAATTTTGTCTCAACCTCTATAGGGATACTTGTTGATTTAACAATTTTAATGTTAAGAAATATTTGAACATATTTTTTTGTGACTTAAAGACACCAACAAAATTCTTCCGAAAATCTATATTGATGATATAGTAAAAGAGAACTAAATTACTCATTTCAAAGGTAAGAAAAAATTACTCATTTAAAAGCTAAGAAAAAATCATATTTACCTTTTAAAATATGCCAATTTCACTACTTATAATGATCATGTTGCCTTAATAAACCACTATGAACACCACATCATTACCAATGTTTCGAACAAAATACAATAGAATATGTTGGCTATTAAATAGCCACTAAAACCAAAATGCAACCATAAATTGGTCTACTATATAATTATTAATAGTAAAGGAGATAACAACTTAATATATTTACAGTGATCAGCAATATTGCAACAATCTATTAATAAATTTATATATTTTTCCAATTGGAAAAACATTCCACATGAAGTAAACAAAACAATTACAGTGTATTGCAACACATTTATTAATAAATTTGTATTTTTTTTCCAATTCAAGCCAAAACATTCCAAAAAAAGTAAAACAAAACAATTATAGTGAGAAAAAAATCCAAAACTAAGGAAAAAACACTCTCCAAAAATAGTAAAGTATTTATTTTCATCTTAGCTTGTTTCAATTACCTAATAATCTTTATTTCTTTGATAAATTTACATAAATAAACCTTTTTTATTAAATAATGGGATACATTCATACATACTCTTACTACTATTTGTCCTAAAATTTTCTTTATTTATACATTTCATTTTTTTTTCTTAGTCAACCTGATGATTTAGCAAATGCCCAATGTGCTTGTATTAATTAAAAAATTAAAGAGGTTCCTATTAATATTGAGGGATTTTATACCAAACACTATCTGACCCTAAAAATTTTGGTACACTCCTAGCTACTTAATTGTGCTTGTCTTCATCT
The DNA here is from genome assembly GCA_010110895.2 of Picea sitchensis. Lineage (NCBI taxonomy): Eukaryota > Viridiplantae > Streptophyta > Pinopsida > Pinales > Pinaceae > Picea > Picea sitchensis. The sequence goes on along the minus strand of SNQJ01S0077407.1, from coordinate 16,248 downwards.
GAGGCTTATTCATTATCTTAGATGTTCTCCTAGTTGTCTTTCTTGGGTCGTGTATGCTCTAATTCCTGTTTTTCTCTTTCTCTCAACTCTTATATTTATTTTGATTCTATCTCTTCATTTTCATCATCTACCTTCATTGCTTCCTTTTTTATATAGTTGTTTCAATGGTTCTAGTGTGTTTGTTGATTATACTATACATGTTGTTGTAACTTTTATAATTCTATATTGATTTATGCCTTTATTTACTTGACAGAGGACTTGGCCTCCAATATTATGTTACATAAATTACAAACATAGTCTCAATTTTACGTGTACCATGTTTATCTTAAGCTTGGCATCCCTAGATGCCAAAATTATTTCCAATATATTATGAATGAATCTTTCACTCTAATATGAACTTTGAATATATAAATTATCTAAGATATTTGCAACATGATTTTATGTTATTGTTATTTCCTTCTTCACCTTTGTTTGTTTAGGGAGTTTGTTAAAAAAAAAAATCTACATAAATAATTTAATCTACATCTTGTTTTGTAATTTCAATGTTTCATGAAGTTTTTTTATTCTTGATTCCTCTTTTTTAATGTAGCTATTCAAATAGGGAAACGAATCTAGTTATTATCAACTCCATTCTTAATTTCCCTAGTGTGTAATTTTCTTTGTAAGAATCGGGAAAGGCAAGGCATACACCTCAAAGAATCAGGTAAGATTGGTCAGTAAGCCATGAGTCCTTTTCTTTCTACAACTTTGAAATATCCCACAAACCTAGGAGAGATTTTAGCACCCTTTCCAAACTTGATCGAACTTTTATGCGATTTCACTCGCAATAAAACTCTGTCACCAACCTCATAACTATGGCCAATGTGATGCACATCATCATAACTCTTATGTCAATCTCATGCTTCTTTAATTATTTGTCTTATTGTTCACATCTATTTTTCCATTTCTTGGATCACTTTCAGTCCCACCAGGACCCTATCCTCTAGTCGATCCCAACTCAAAGGCATGTGACACGATCGTCTATAAAGAAACTCAAAATGTGTCATCTTTATCATACTCTAATAATTTTTGTTGTATGCAAACTCTACCAATGGTAATAATTCTTCCCAACATTTCTATTGTTCCATTACATACATATGCAGCATGTCCTCTAAAATTTGATTCGTTCTTTCAGTTTTTCCATCTGTCTCGGGGTGATATGCTGTGATAAAATTCAATTGTGTTCCCAAAGACTCTTTGAAACTAGTCCAAAAGCATCCAGTAAACATCAATCCTCAATCGGATATGATATTTCTTGGTACATCGTGCAATCTCACAATCTTTCTAACAAAAAATCTTATTATTTTTGGCACCTAATACGTCATACATACTGGAATAAAGTGTGCACTCTTCGTCAGAGTGTCAATGAATAAAAAAATCAATCATGTCTCCTTGTCATCAGTGGAAATCCAACAATAAAATCCATAGAAATGACTTGCCATTTCGATTCAAGAATCACGTTGGTTGTAACAATCCTGTTGGATGTCTATGTTCATCCTTCACTTGCTGACATTCCATACATCTTGCCAGATAATTTACAATGGAAGTCTTCATTCCTTTCCATAAGAATAAAGGCTTAAGGTCTATCTTCATCCTCATGACTCCTGGATCAGCCATGTATACTGCTCGATGAGCCTCACTTAAAATCAAACTTCTTAATTTGTCGTTAGGATGTATGTAAATTTTGTCGTTATACCTCAACAATTTGTCATTGTCAAATGAATAACCTTCATACCTTGGTACCATCATGGTATATTGTTCGGTATTAAATTTAACTTCCTTGTACTAATCATAGTCAATATGTAAATCTAGAATCTTTTCTCGAAGATTTGCCTTAAGTGGCACTACTGAGAATGTGTGTGGTATCCGACTCAACACATCTTCTACTATGTTTACCATTCCTTTAATGTAAGTAATCTCAAAGTCATATTCAGTAAGAAGTTCTGACCAATTCATTTGCCATGCAATCAAGTCACTCTAAGTAAAAATATGTTCCAATCCACAGTGATCTATATTTAATACGAATTTGTGTCTAATCAGATAATATCTCCAAACTTGTAAGACATATACAATTTCTAATAACTCCAAATCATGCGTTGTGTAATTCTCTTCATGCCTTCTTAATTTCCCTAAAATGTAAGTATTCACTTGACCATGTTGCATCAAAAATTTGCCTAGACCTTCCTTGGATGCATCCATGCATACCAAGAATTCTTTTTCCATGTCGAGAACCTTCAGTATTAGCACTATTGTTAGAAAATTCTTAAGCTTTTGAAATGCTTCCGCACATTTATTTGTCCATACAAATTTCTTTTTTTTCTTCTGCAATTTTGTAATTGGATTTGCTATATTCGAAAAACCTTCGACGAAGCATCGATAATAACCTGTTAACCCCATAAATCTATGTACTTCTTGTACGTTCATCTATGATTTCCATTCCATAATATCCTCAACCTTTTTTGTATCCACATCAATACCTTCACCAGATATGATATGTCCCAATAATGAATCTTCGACTGGTAAAAATAACACTCTGACAGTTTCCCATACAACCTGTTTTCTCTTAGACACTGTAAAACCAATCTCAAGTGTTCATCGTGATCTTCTTTCGTCTGAGAGTAAATCAGTATATCATCAATGAATACTTGTACAAAATTTTCCAAGTATTTGCAGAACACCCTATTCATCAAACTCATTGATACACATGGAGCATTCATCAATCCAAACGGTAAAACAATAAACTCATAGTGTATGAATCTCGTCTAAAATGAGGTCTTAGGGATATCTTCTTCCTTAATCCATAATTGATGATATCCCAATCTTAAGTCAATATTTGAGAACATTGGTTCTCCCTTCATCTGATCAAACAAATGGTCAATTCTTGGAAACGAATAATGGTTCTTGATCGTAGCTTTGTTCAATTAATGGTAGTGTTGACGGGCGAAATCAATCGTCCGTCAACTGAGAGAGTGCAACCGGTCCGGGGTTATCTAATAACCCAAGCCATTTGGGATGAACCACCCTGATGGGTTTAGCGGCTCCGTTAGCCAATCTAAGGTCCTAAGAAAACAAAAGAAAACTAATCTAAACTAACTAATCTAACTAAAAACAAATAAAACTAACTAACTAACTAATCTAACTAAAACAAACTAAACTAATCTAACTATTCTATAAATACAATCTATTAATTACTACTATACTAACTACTAATTAACTATCTAACTACTAACTGAAATATAACTTATTCACAAAATGTACAATATCTTCAATTCACAGATTTAAATAAAACCTGAAAAACTCGTTTATATTCTGCCCTAAAGACAGTAAAAGATATTTTTTGTCTATTTTATGATTTTATGAACAAGAAATAAAACAAAACTAACTAAACTAAACAACTAATATATTAATTCTAACTATAAATCTAACTAAACATATATCTGACTAAACTACTAATAAATATACTAAACAAATAAATAACAAACTGACCTGGAAATGCTCCAGTTTTGTCCTGTGTATGATGATCTTCTAAGCTGATCGGAGGGAGGAAACCCGCACCGAATAATCTGGAAGCTCCTCGTAAACGATAAGCTGCAGTGCTCTACAAGTTTGATTACAGGACAAACAAGACATAAAAGTAACAACAATCTTATAATTTATAAATCTCTACAATTAGATAAACCTGTATGCAAAGATCTATAGATAATAGTTCAGTTGATGAAGAAGAGAAATCTGTCATTCATAAGCTGAACTAAGTAATTGTTGTACTCTTAAAATTAGTGAAAGAAATCAGACATGGATCACATTAATTCAATCATATCATTCTGCAAAAGACTATGATAGCTAAAGTAGTCACTAATCAAGTGCAAATTGATAAGCATAAACATGAAACAAAAGATTGATATTATGAAAGCAAAAGATGTAGCAGAACATCAACTTATGTCTCAGTTTGTATTAGAAATCCATAATCCTGGTTCTCCCACAAGCGAGGATGATCCTTATTACAAAAAATAATAAGTATTTATAAGTTTTCCACAGGGTAAAACCTCCCTGTGGAAGTTATCAAATTGATTACATAAAATCTGGGAAGATATCCCAAGTTTAACAAAACTAGGAATCTAAAGTAAAACTAAAATACACAAATATTCCCCTACACTGTCCATCATGTCCCATTCAATTTGAATTTACCTGAAAAGGGCCAAAAATGAGCAAGTTAGAAGAATTATTTTTAACAAAATGATAAAAATATGATCCTATAGACTAGCTACAGAATCTTGCGATTCTGTAGCTGGTCTAAATAAGACACAGAATCAGCATTAAAATCAATTGAAAATCTTTTAGGAAATTAAATTCAATTATCATCCAATAACTATTTGAAAATGAATTATTCAATTTGAAATTGTTATACCATTCGAAATCAAATAGGATCAAAATCATTCAACCGAATATAGAGATAGGTGTACTCTGTCTCTTGTTACCACAAAATCGAATGAATAGAATAATAATCAACAGTTATGAAATCGTTTGATATCCAATTGAAATCGATGTAATCAAAACAAATCATAAGTAATGGTTAAACAGGAGATACGATCGAATCCAAACAAAATCATTTTCCAATCGTTATAGCTGTAACGACATAGAAAACGATTTATACCATAAGCGAATTAAACCAACACTGGCACGTAACTGTCCACAAACGAAATCGTAACAGGATCAATCAATTAGTAACAGAGTTCGTCACAGATATCCAATCATTTGTTATTAGCCAAATGGACCGACAAGATCGATTTACCCTGATCAAAATCATTTCTTTTAAACGAATTATAACTGGATTTAACATATATACCAATCGTCGATCTGGATTTAACCAACTTGTTTTACAAATCAAAATCAAACAGAGCCTTCATTTATGATACGAATCTAACTCATGAACTAACAGCAATCCAATCGAGCGAATCAATCGGTTGGGGTTTAACATAGTTGTCATGAATTAAATCCATTCCATGATTTGGGCACATTTGCACGGGCTTAAATGAGGGCATTGTTTTATAAAAACAGAGTCATTTTTTCCAAATTAAATTGAACAGAGTGGTATTCCCGATCTTAGAAGATTACATGACATAACATATCGTAACAACCAAACTCATTGAAATCGTTTACCAGTCACAGCATGCAAACCATAACGAAATCAAATCCAAACATGATTGCATTCTAAATTGAGCGTGAAAAACTTCCTATTCAGAGTAGATACAGAACGAATTCAATTGAAAGCAAACCATCAGTTTCGTTAACTTAATCAGGCAAACCAACAAATCAAATCCAAACGAAAACCATTCAAATCTAATAAAAATCTATCGATGGCTATATTGGGAATGATCAACTCATGTATCTAAAACGAAATTCCATTTATTTTTAGCAAAGCAACACAATATACAGGATGAACACATTATGCAAAATCCATTTCGAAATATAAACAGAGTTATTCGAAGATCAAATTTCAAATCATTATATCGATCCTGGTTATACAAAAAACTAGAACAATTTCGAAATTCATACCTGTGAGCAGATGGCTTGGTCACGACAATTTAGAGTTGATAACGGTTGTGGCCGATTCAACATTCTTGAAAAGGATAGAGCCTGTTGTCTTTTGCTTCTTATCAGTTTCTTGGAGTTGGTCTCTTTGGCTGGTCAACACTGCAATTTGATCTTCCAGTGATTGAATTTTCGACTGGAGTAGGGGAACATCAATGTAGTATCGTTCCAACCATAAATCGCATTGGTCACAAGACGACTGCATGGGTTTTGAAAGAGCAAGCGAGGGTTTGGACATATGGCTGAGGGTTTCGTTAGGCAATTTAATACTAGGGTAGCTAGGATTATCTTTTAGGCAAGGGGGAAGATTTGTCATGAAATCATAAAGTGGTTCGGGGCATAAACCCTGTGAGTAAGGATATTCGTTGGCTAGAAAACGTTCCACATTAGAGTCTGAATCCTCACTAAGGATTATAGGCTTTGACTCAGCAGAGGGTTTAGGTTTGTTCCTGGTCATCCTTGAAATAAGCCAAGCGTTCTTTTTACCCTTGGCATTAGCAATAGGGTTTGCCTTGGGTTTTTTTCCCGCAGGACTTTTAATAGTTTCAAACTTCTCAATTATGGCGTCAGGTAAGTCAACCTTAGGGTTGGCCGAGGGTTTAGGAGGAGGCAATAGGATATGGAAGGGCATAGGTGGCTCGGCCTTGGTTTCAATTACCACAGGCTTGTCAACTTGGACAGGGTTTGTATCCTCAAAACCATTACGAGCGATGAAAGCTCTCCAACTATCACCGTGCAAACTCAAGTGATAAACGATAATAAGTTTAATAAGCCCATGGTGGAACAAGCTACTGTCAGCCTTCTGCCTTTTAAACCTTTTCGACATTTTATATAGGCTGCACTGAAAGTAAAAGGGCATATTCAACGGGTATCCCATAAAATTCATTAGAAAACGCAGGTGGTAGAGAAACACAAGTCCGTATCGACCTTCACAGGTCACGAACTATTTGACTATGATCAAAAGGTCATGCCATCGTGGTTTAAGAAAAGATATGGGCATACCTCTGTCACAAGAGGTGACTTTGCATGAGAGAAACAACAGGGGCCATGGAACCTCTTCTACTTTCGAATTTTTGAAACAACGCTGGCCCGTGGCAGGTAACCCTGTAGCAGAACTGATAAATTCCTCGTCGATTTCCAACTGGATATCACCCACCTTGGCTCTACATCCATCGAAATTCATGGCAAACTGTTGTGCCATAGCTAGATCAAAACCCTCAAATCATTGCACAAAGGTGAGCCATTCGTTATCCTCCAAGTCTTTCCAGGCATTGTCAAACATTAACAAGGCTTGGTTGTCATTTGGCTCGATCTGCACGACTGGTGCCATGGAGCCGAGCACACGGTAAGTCCAGGGTTAGGGTCACAGCACACACAGGAGTAAAATGCATGCAAGGCTATCCGAGCTAACAGAGGTAAACAATGAATAAGGGACAGGCATAAATGCCATCGTGCAAAGGTGGTGGAGTTTATCTCTGCCATAAATAAGAGTTATTACGAAAGTACAACCGCCAATTTACATAGTTGTTCTACCAATTATATCATAGTTCAAAAATTATGTGAATTAGCCGACCAATGAATCAAATGGTAAGTGCATAAACCAACGCGCAATCAACGTTGTGCCAAAGTTTTAAACCATCAACATATGATTTGAAACCAATGCCAAATAATTAACCATGCGCCAATGTATTGTAACAGCTCATACAAGTATTTTAACAAAGGTGCCAAAAGGCCTTCAACATACCAATAGTTATGAAAACATTAACATAGGGATTATATCAAAAGACATGTATAAAAATTTAATCATAACCCCTATGCATTTTTGTGAAACCAATGGTCAAGTAGGTCAAATAAAATGAAAGTCCAAATGCCAATGCGTTACAAACTCAATGAAACCAAGTCACACAATCAATACAAAAATGTCCAATGAGTATAGTTCGAAAGTTTTGCCAGTTGCATAACGATAAATAAAAAGTAAATGCAATATGCATACTCACAAGAAAGATAACGATAGTTCAAATAGTGATTTCAATGTGACTTCAAAAGACTAAGTTTTCATGCTTACAGTCATGAAAAAAAAATGAAGATAAGCGTGCAAAAGGCGCAAAGAATAAAAGTGTCGTTCATTTGAAAATTGCGACGAAAAATCGATGTTTGCAAAACATTGGTGTAGGCAGCTTATAAGACAATGGAAAA
>SNQJ01S0077406.1:83665-115284 GCA_010110895.2 Picea sitchensis | reverse complement strand
TTATTTTCATGCTCATGTTTTTATTTAGTTTTTTTGTTTAACTCTTGTTAATAGTTTAGTTGTTTTCTTTCTAACCTTTTACATCACAGCTGTCATGACTAGCAGAGCCCAACTAGGCATGTAAGCACTCACTTTTTGCTCGCACATCGACGAAAATAGTGCAAACATTGGGTTTCGGCATTTCGGCATTCCTGTTGCATTGTGTCCTTGCCTCTCGATATCGCGATTCACGAAACTCCGATAGGAGCTATAATCAACGGTCTAGATTCATTCTCGATTCAATGGCTGTGATTGAATTGCGATATCGCATATCGCGATTTCAACATTCTTGTTGTCAAGTGTTTTTGTCACTTCAAAGTCCTGATCCCCGACATTCCATAAAGAGATCATATCAACGGTCTAGGTCACTTCTTAACTTTAACGGCTGTGATTAAATCACGATTTCGCATATCGCGAAATCGGGGTTCCTGACGTCAATAATCTTTGTCATGTCCAACTCCCGATCCCCGATGCCTCTCTATTGACTGGAATCTCCGGTCCAGATCAAATCTTGATCTGACGGCTCAGATTACATCATGATTTCGCATATCGCAATATTGGGATTCCTGATGTCAATGTTCTTTGACAACTTCAACACTCGATCCTTGAAACTCTAACAAGGTGTCCATCTGCTAATGTCATACGAGGATTGACACATGTTGAGTACTGCCACGTGTCACTCTGATTCATGACTTACATGTGCCTGAAATGTTGAATCAGTCTGACACTTGTCATTACCTGATTGTGCCACATGTTCCTAGTTGACGTGGTCTACTGATGTGAGTTGGGTCGACGGTCTAGATCACATCTTGATTTGACGGTTCAGGTTCAGTCCGGATTTCACACATCGTGATTTCGGGATTCTTGATGTCAATATTCTTTGACATCTCCAACTCGCGATCCTCAAAACTCTGACAGGGAGTCAGATCAACGGTCCACATAGTCCTCTGAGATGGATGGTCCTCCTGCTTCCGGGATTTGTGAGCCCTCCGGCTGAGATCGTGGTCCACGTGACCTCCCCCTATATGACCACAGCAAAACCTCCTCATCGGGGTTTCAGACTTTCCGATGTCGAAACATGTATGTCTTCAGGATTCACGATCCCTCGAATCCTGACGTGCTCTTTACGCACTAGCTCTCCTGGCTAGGCGCCTGACCCATATGACTGTTATCTCCGTGATCGCAATCTTACCACTCGTCGGGGTTTCGAGATTTTCAATGCCGCAATGCATTGGCTCACAGGATTCCCGATATGTGAAATCCCGATGAGTCAACCCTCCTTTCGGGATTTCACCTTGGCTTTTCCCGATGGTAAACCTCATGCTGCTCCTGTCCGATCTGACAACTGACAGAATTTATGAATGAGATCCAACGACTCTCGATCTTTGTCTTCCTTAACCNTTGGCTTTTCCCGATGGTAAACCTCATGCTGCTCCTGTCCGATCTGACAACTGACAGAATTTATGAATGAGATCCAACGACTCTCGATCTTTGTCTTCCTTCTCCTCTGCGAACTCCTGTATCTTGATCTTTGTTGTGCGCGTTCTCCTCAACGCTGTTCCTCCTGAGCTTTCATGTCCGAATCCCCAAGGGATTTTATCCTTCTTATCCTGCCATCCCCACTGTTGTACTTGCCATCAATTACAAGCATACGCTACTTGTTAAACATTTGCCAACACAATATTCAGGGTTGAATTACATCATTCAGACACTTGTTTTTCAGAGGTGTTGATCTATCTTTCATAGTCTGTGTAGACTTGTCTGTTTATGAATTAGTTTTCATGCCTGACAAATGCTATTGTGTAGATTCGAGTGGGTAACAATCTGTGGCAAGTTGATCGATCTTTTAGAGTTCATTTTTGTTTTCTGTTAGAGGTCCTTTTGTATGTTCCATCGGGGATGTCTAAGTTTGACTTTGGTCCAAAATTTCTGTACATGATTTTGAAAATAAAATGGCTCTTTGGTGAATTGGAATGAAATAAAGGATTTCTTTATGTCTCATCTGTCTTCCTTGGTGTCTTTACTTCTGTCTTTATATTTATTTCAACAATTGTTATATTCAGAAAATTACATAAAAAGTAAATTTCCAAAAAGCTTTTTATTGATAAAATGCTAGTATAAGCACTTGTAATTAATACTTGTGAGTTAGGATGTTATTTTTGTTGTCTATAAACATAGGGTTATATTCCCGTCTATTCTGCTTTAGCCAAGAAGAATCTGAAAATTCTTGAGTAAGATCATTTCATATCTTTTCCTCAACATACATGTCTAGGGTCCCTTATTCATCAACAATTGTCATCTTGATGTATGCGATGGTTTACACAAGACCAGATATTGCACATGCAGTGGGATTTGTGAGCATGTATATGAACAATCTAAGTAAAGAACATTAGGAGGTAGTAAAGTGTATTCTCGGGTATTTGAGAGGTACTTCTACTCATGCATTATTTTTTGGAGGATCAGACACTGTTCTACAAGGATATGTTTATTCATATATCCAATGTGATAAAGGTAGCAGGAGGAGCACCACATGGTATGTTTTTACTGTAGGTGGGACAACAATGATTTGGATTTCAAAACTAAAAAATTTTGTTGCACTTTCAACAACAAAAGCAGAGTATGTTGTTGCTACGGAGGCTAGTAAAGAAATGATTTCGTTACAGAGGGTTATGGAGGAATTGGGAAAGAAGGAGGAGAATAACAAGTTTTACTATGACAATGAGAGTACCATTCATCTTGCAAATAACTCAGCCTTTCATTCAAATACTAAGCATATACATCTTAGGTACCATTTCATACGATCCTTCTTGGAAGATGGACATTTGAAGTTGGAAAAGATACATACTAGCCAAAATCCTACAGACATGTTAACAAAGGAAGTAACGAGGGAGAAACTGAGTTCCTGCTCAGTTTCAGCCGGTCTTCAAGCATGAAGGTGAAGATGAGAAATTTTCCAGGTCCAAGGTGGAGTATAGTCCAACAAAGTACAAGAACAATGGAGTTGTTGTGATCAGTCTCCAAGTGCGAGATTGTTGGTTGTGGAGCTTGATTATCTTCCTGATTTAGAGGTTTGTTTCAACTGTTCTTGGACCCCATTCCCTAACAGGGGGTGGGGGGGGTTTTACCCCCAAACACTGCCACCAGGGGGGTCTAGGGGGGGTGTGACAACAATGTTTGTAGCCCCCCCCCCCCAAGCGGGGGATTCGGGGGTAGCTCCCTTGAAGAGAAATATTGGGAAAAATTGCCTTGTAAAATATTGTAATTTTGTAGTCAATCTGGACCATTCATTATAAGGTCGTAGATCTGATGATAGAAGTTATTTTAGGGATTTTTTCCCTATAAAAAAACCCTATTTTATGAGGGAATTGTACTTTGGCTGTGCATGTATGTGATTATTGTATTATGAGAGAGGAGATTGTGAGAGAAAGAAGAGGAAGTTACAATGGCTGTGTTGTAGTTTGTATCCATTCATTTTGCTGGATAATAATAAAGGAAGGACCTGGAAATTTTTCTAGTGGATGTAGCCCACACTGGGTGAACCATGTATATTTGTGTCTCTATTGTATTGCATATCTTCTGTGTTTTATTTTTGCATTTGTTTTATTTTATTGCTCTACGTTCCTTTTTCTAACACAAACTCTATGGGCTAAGTTAAAAACATAAATTCTCTTATCTCGTAACAAGAGGTGCCCTTGGCACACTGGTTATAACATTGGTACATGTGGGAGGAGGTTGTGGGTTCAACCCCATGGACCTCTCCCCATTTGGTGCTTCATTGTAACTTTATGTTATATATAGTATGAAGTTTGTTAATATATGCGGTGGAATATATTACTCATGGCATAATCTTTAAATCACCCACATGAATATATGACATAGTTTATGTTGTTGAATATATATAATGGGATCATGGGTTAGGAACCCTTGATCCCCCCTTGTCTTAGGCCAAATAAACATTTCAAAGTTAATTATTATCCATCGGACATATGGTTAAGTGACATGCGGTGGGTGTAATGGTAAGTCATTGGAATGATGCCCACGAGACCTGGGTTTGATCCTCTAGGCTCACAAAAATTTGTATTTGACCTTTAATATACTTGGCCAATGGGGTATTTCCATGTGGTAGTCTCTCATTGGTCCATCTCTATAGCCATAGTGTATTCATATGCCATGTGTCACCACATGAATAGTCCACGTCACTTCTCGATCATCCGTACGACCTGCTGACTCAACATGCTACCTGCCACGTCATCACCATAAACCAGTATAAATCAGTGTATGATTTTGGTAAGACGTGATTGGTTTATTTTGTTGGGGATTTGGTGTAACCATGATAGGAAACAAATAAACATAACTGCATAGAGTCTAAGAGGAATAAAATTCAAAGTATGCAGGTGGTGTCTAAAGACATCATTGTAGCACTTAAGCACATAACATTGTGATCAAAACATCACAATGCATATTGAACATGCACATCATGTTCAACATTAGGATATATCACTCATTTATAATGACCCATAGGGTATTCTATTTATAGCCTCAAGATATAACCAACTTCTTTAGAATTGATAAGATTTTGTCCACATACAACCATCATGGGTTATGTTTGACTCTGTCAAATCTGTGCTATCTAGTCGGCTCAAAAAGGATGCTTAGGTCATTTGTCCATCTGTGCAACTTGTAGTCTATTCACCAACCGACTGTCTTCAACTGCTGGTCTCCTTTATAATTGACATGTTCGTTGACTACACGAACGAATGATGTAGATATTTGGTTTTCCACCCAATCGATTGTTTCCACATGTTGGTCGATCATCTGAACGACTGATTCCAGGAGAAGTGTGATGAAACATCATAACCTGAGGTTTCAACATCCCCTCCCCTCATAAGCACACAAATCTGAAGATTCATGAGATGAAATTAATTCAGCAGGACACCCCCCCGTAATTGCAACTTCTTGAAGACCAAGCAATGAACATAGCATGACAAACATGGCTTTAGAGAAAGGTTTTGTAAATATATCAACAATATGATCATCTCTTATACAATAAACAAGAGTGAAAACCTTCTCCTATACTAATTATCTCAAATAATGAGCATGAATATCAAGATGCTTCATTTTATTGTGCGCAATAGGGTTGTTAGAAACCTAAATAACACTCTGATTGTCACATAAGAGTATATTCAAGGTTTGTATAGGAAATATGAGTTCACCCAAGAGTTGGTGAATCCCTACTACCTTCATTCGTACATGAACTACACAATGATACTATGCTTCTATAATTGATAGGGAGACTACCTTTTGTTTCTTGCACGACCAAACCAACGGTCTAGTGCTAATGCGAAACACATATCTAGAAGTGGACTTTCGATCATGATTATCACCTTCCCAATCGAAGTTAGTGAAGTTGACTAACAAATCTGAACTTCAAAAATATTTGTACCAAAATGAGTGGTTTATTTGAGATAACGAACAATTCTTTTAACATATTTCCAGTGGATTTCTCCAAGATCTTGCATAAATCAAGAAACCACACTAACAACAAAATAAATGTTAGGTTGAATATGGGTAAGATAAATAAGACTGTCGACTAGTTATTGATAGAGAATGGCATAGACTTTGGGAATTTGAAATTTTTTTCTTAGCTTAACTCTAGATTGAAAAGGAGTAGTACAAGGCTTACAATATGCCATCTTAAAATATGTCAAGAGATTCAATACATATCTAGATTGAGAAATGAATAGACCATCAGATAAAGGTAATACTTTATGACCTAAAAAATAGTGTAGAATACCAAGATCTGTCATGTCGAAGGAGTCAACAAGTTTTTTCTTCAAGCTAAGGATAAGATCAATGTTATTTCCAGTTATTACAAGGTCATCAATATATGCAACAATAATCAGAGTGTTTCCATGAGTATGCAGTATATATAAGCTATGATCAAAATCACAACATTTGAAGCCAATTCGAAGAAAGAAACTATCGATATTAGAATACCAAGCCCAGGGAGATTGCTTCAAACCATAGAGAGACTTATGAAGTCCATAAACAAGGTTATAATCTATCATGAAATGAGGATGCATTTCCATGAAAATTTATTTAGAGAGATTTCCATGAAGAAATACACATTTTACATCCATCTAGTGGATCTGCCATCCAAAATGAGTGGCAAGGGAGAAAATGAGGTGAACAAAGTTCAACTTTGCAATAGGAGAAAAGGTCTCAATGTATTTGATTCATTCTTGTTGAGAAAATGCTTTCATGACCATAAAATATTTATGACATTCAAAAACACCTTCAGAGGTAAATTTGGTTTTGTAGACCCATCAACATTTCAGAATGTTCTTCCCTTGAGGTCAAGGAAATAAATCCCAAGTGTGATTCTTCAACAAATAATTCATTTTAGTCTAAATAGATTATTCCCATTCAGGTTTTCCTTTAACATATAAGTATGTAATAGGACCATAGATTTCAAGCACATGAGTCATCAAAGAAACACTAGAATGTTGCTTTTTACTTTGAGTTTGTTGACCCGAGGAGACATCACAGACATCAGAACCAACAACTTCGATTGTCGTAGCAATCCATATGGGTAGACAAGAAAGGGATGAGATGATGTACAGATCTGAAGTCATAGGACTTCTAGTTGAAAGTGGAGGACCATTCAAAGTAGAAATTGAATGACCAGTCAACTCAAGATTCGATGGCCCAGTCAAAACAGGAACAGAGTCCGACTATCCAGTTGAAGGACTGAAAACAAAAAAAGGAGATTCAGTGTTGGAGACAACATCAAAAGGACCATCCTATAATACACCATAGGAGACATTCAACAATTTAATTCTATAATGCTTCTCATCAAACCTTACATAGCTGTGAATAATGATTTTTCATTTGACAGGGTCAAACAATCGATAAGATTTCAACTCTATAGAGTATCCCATCATGATGCAATTATGCATCTTTTCATCCATTTTATTTTTGTATTCATCTGAAATATGATCCCAGGAAACACATATGAATATGCGGAGGTGGTTGTTCGAGGGATTTGTTCCACACCATCTTTCAATAGGAGTCATGGAAGAAACTGTTCGAGTTGAGATACTATTCAATATATAATTTGCACAGTAAAAATATTTAGCCCAGAAGTGAGGAGGAAAGTCTTTGGCCTGCAAAAACCATTTCAACTAATGTATAATTCTTGCATTTTTCAATTCCATTCTATTGAGGGGTATGAGGAATGGACTACTTCCAGTCAATACTAGATCGAACTAGGTATTCTTCAAAAGTTCGATTGACATACTCACCATTGGTGTTTGATATAATACACTTGATGCGTCTACCACATTGATTTTCAGAAAATGCCTTGAATTCTTTGAACTTTTCAAAGACAATATGCTTGTTTTTTCAAAAAACAAATACCCAAGTGAAATAAGAGAGATCATAAATGAAAGTCAAAATTTACCTTGAACCTGCTAAGGAAGGTAGATTGATGCAATAGCCATCACTATGAACAAACTCCAGGAGGTTATGTTCTTGCCATGATTTTCCAAAGTTGAGGGGTTTCTGAAGATGCTTTTATAGTACACATTCTCTATAGAATCCACCAGGTGGAAAATATTTAGGTAGAACAACAACCATATTCTATGTTTTCATCAACTATAGACTTCAAAAATTGAGGTGTTCAAGTTGTTCAAGTGAAATCTAACTATGTTCATCAGTGTGAGAAACAAGTGCAATCAGTTTAGAGTCGGGTTGATTTAAGTCACAGAAGTTATACAATCCATTTTTTGAGTTGAGAAACCCACCCATGACAATAGAATGACCTTTCTTTAAATCTCAGATGATGAATTGATTTGGTGAAAAATACACAATATTTTCTATCTGAGTGAGTTGAGAAAGCAACAATAGATTGACACTGAGGTTTGACACATGATAGACGTTGACAATTTTTCCATGTCGACAAGGAACATCACCACGACCAAAAATGTTAAGAGAACAGTCATCAACAACATAGATCTTTCGCTCCATAGTTTTATCTAAGGATTTGAATAAGTAATCATCCTTATCCATATGATGAGTGCATTAAGAATCAACTGCCCATTCACTCTGCATATAATGAGAGAGTAACACTTGAGAATTTTCAACTTGGAAAGTGAAATTATCAATAGGATAACCAAATTTATGGACACCCAACAAGTTTCCTTCAATTCATTTGACTTTTTATTCAAGTCATCTCACTTATTGCAGCAGTTTCTCTCCACATGTCTAGTATTTCCATAGTGTTGACATTTCTTCTTCTTTTGATTCTTTATGGGTGCATATGTTTTCCCTTTAGGTTTGTAGTCGAGGTATTATGGTATTTTTATAGGGGTATCTAACCATCCTCTTTCCTTATTATTCACCTTTCCATTTCCCTTGAGAAAGTGAGTTTGATGTTTGCAACCAAGCTTTCCTTCATCAAGCAATCTATGTTGATTAGTGATTAGTAGGCTACATAAAGCTTTAAAGGTGTAATCCTTACCATCTTACTTGTGTCTCTAGTAGTTGGTTCAAAAATTCAAAACAAACACATTGAATTGTGTTCTTAGATTCATTAGGACTAGCTTGATGATTTGTCCATATTTCTTTTGATGGTTCTTTCCACATTCTCCCAATTTCAACTATAGTTCCTTCACACATGCCAAATAGTCCTCAATTCTATGAAAATAATGAGAATCAAGATAGATCATATATTTCTTCAATTGCATGACATGGATTTCATCGACTTTGTTGAAAAGAGAATTCATCTTTCTCCATCCTTGATGAGGGAAGTTATTCCATTAATGTGAAACCGAATCTCCTGCGAGATATAGGTCATGATGTCCCCAACAACCTCATCCATCTTTCCGTCAACAAATAACTTCTTTTGATCGTCTATCATTTTTGGGATCACAGTCCTAGTATATTTCCATACTCCTTTGCTTTACAATAAGGTTTCAATGTCTAGTTCCCAGACAACATAATTTTATCCATTCAAGAAAATAGGATCAATATTCAAATCCATCTTCTATATCTAAGCAAATCTGATTTGTTTCCAGGTTTATAGTTAGTAAATCACTGGCCTAGAGTCAATCACTCAATGGATCTGACTCATCAATATTTGCAGATAACAGACGAGTTCTTAAACCATTGGCTTTGATACCATGTTGGGGATTGGGTGTAACCTGATGCGAAACAAATAAACATAAATGTAGAGAGTTGAAGAGGAATAAAATTCAAAGAACATAGGTGGTGTCTAAAGACACCATTATAGAACTTAAGTAGAAAGCATTGTGATTAGAACAACACAATGCATACTGAAAATGCACATCATGTTGAGTATTATTATATATCACTCATTGATAATGACCCATCAAGTATAATATTTATAGCATCAATATCTGACCAACTTCCTTGGAATAGGGAATATCGTTTCCACATACAATCATTGTGGGTTATATTTGACTCCATCAAATCCACACTGTCCAGTCAGTTCGACAAGGTTTCTTGACTTGACTGTCCATGCATCCAACTCATATTTGATTTCCTGGTTGGTCAATCCAACAACTTGTGATCTTTGACTACTAGTCGACTGTCTGACCAACATGCTCGTCGACTACTCAATTGATTGATGCAGATATCTGGTCATCCTCTCGACCAATTATTTCTAGATGTTGGTTGATCATTTGACCAAATGATTCCAAGAGAAGTGTTATGAACCATAATAACCTAAGATTTCAACATATTTGGGGTATGTGATTGGTGGAGGGGGACTCAATATAGATCCCACAAAGATGGAGGCCATCATGAAATGGCTAGTTCCTGAAAATTTCATTGAAGTTAGGATCCTTGTTGGGGAAACACAATACTTGTATAAGTTCATAGCTTCATTTTTATTGGTCTTATGTTAAACACACAAACAAACATACACACAAAAACTTCACATAAGAAGAGCGTGTTAAAAGATTGGTTTTCATTGAAGTCAGCCATTGAAAAACTACATAAGCCCCAAATATATGGTTATGGAACCAAAAATATTTTGATGAATTTGAACATGAAGGACATTGTAAATGCGAGTAACATACTCATGAATGGATAATTATTGTCATAATGTTTCTAACGCTAGGTGGTACGCCACATGGTTCCTCATGGTTGAGGATTTATGGTCTCATGAAGTTGGAAGCCCTAAGAATGGTTAAGAAGACCTAAACATTTACAAAGTCATTAATTAAGGGAAAAGTGGTTGTAAGAAGAAAGTACAACTTGACCCTAAAATTAAGAAAAAGGGTAAAATAGTTATGACCTTAAAATGAGGAAAAAGGGTAAAATAGTTATGACCCTAAAATTAGGAAAAGGGTAAAACAGTTATAATCCTAAAATTAAGAAAACGATAAAATAGTTATGAATTTAAAAATAGGAAAAAGGGTAAAGAAATCATTACCCTAAAATTAGGAAAAAGGGTAAAATAGTTGTAACAAGAAATTAATTAAGGGTAAAGTGGTTACAACAAGAAACTAATTAAGGGTAAAGTAGTTGAAAAACAATTACATGGAAGAGTATAAATACACATCAAGAGTCTCTCATTCATATATACAAGTTCATTGAATATCTATCTAGTGAGCACTTGATCTATTGGTGAATATGAGGTAACAAGACTGAGGTAAGGTAAACAAGATGCTTTTTTTAGGTTGGTCTGAGACCTAATGTAGTAAGGTTGCAACATGATTAAAGGTATGTTTATATGAATATTTTTAGGTTATATCTTGGTGATGTTATGGTACATGCTTGAGGCATGTCTTGGTGATGTTGGGTTCTTGGTTGAGAGATGTTCTTGGTGATCCATTGAGTGGATTTGGTTTCATTGATGTTGAGTATGGGTGGCAGTGACAGGTTGATGAGACAATGGTAGTGATTGTGGTAGTGATAGTTTGGTGTACATTTATATTTAAGGGAAGTGGTACAGGGAAAGGAAAGGGGGTTGTAGCCTCCTTCTGGTTGGTTCTAGAGAACACAGGGAGTTGGAGCTTCCTTCAGGTTGGAGCTTGAAAATCAGGGGGTTGTAGCCTCTGTTTGGTTGGAGCTAGAGAATTCAGGGAGTTGTAGCTTCCTCCAAGTTGGAGGATGTAAATAGGGGGTTGGATCCTCCTTACAGTTGAATATGGAGAATTGGGAAGTTGGTGCTTCCAATTAATGTATTCTTTTTATATATAATAAAATCATTCCATGGTTTCCTCCCATTTGGGTTTCCACGTAAATTTTGGTGTACTGTGTATATGTGGTTGTCTATTGTGCACTGTTGATTTATACTATTCATGATACATTGATATTGTATTGCTGATGATATTAATGATTACATATTGTGGTTAAAATTAATAAAATTGCTCATATTGATTCACCCCCCTCTCAGTATTCCAACAATTGGTATCAAATCAAGTCCTTCAAGAAACCGTATAACCACTGGATGGAGATCATGGAATACACTTGTTGGCCCTCGAACAAGTTTTGAGGAAACATTGGTTAGGGTTGACCATGTTTTGGGACTTTGACAGGCTGGTTGAAGATGGAGCGCCCAGGCGGAGCTGAGATCGCAGGATCTCACTTGATTTGTGGACCCAACAAGGGGTTCATTAGGGTTTTGTACTAGGGTTTATGGGATGTCGGCCCATGGGTTTACCCATGATTAGGAATTTTGTAAGAAAATGTAAAAGTATAAATACGTTTAAGAATGTAATGTAAGGGGTGTAAGTAGCTAAGTGCAAGAGGCAAGTAGTTTTGGGTTGCTTAGTGCAACAGACTGTGTATGTAAGGCGTTGTGCTTAGTAGAGGAGTTGGTTCTGTGCCTTGACCTGATTTTGGGAAGGTGGATCTGGTTCTTAGTGCGCAGATCACCTGTCTAGTGCAAAGCTTGGCTCTGTGGCTTAGTGCATAGGAGCAGAAAAATGTAAGAGATTAGAGACTAATAAAGAAGAATAAGTCGTTGGTGGACGTAGCCCCACAATGGGGTGAACCACACATATCATGTGTTGATGGTTTACTTTGTGCTATGATATTTATGCTTAGTGCACTGATGGTTATGTATGATAGGTAGATCTATGAATGCTTAGTGATTTATTTATGATGAATGTGCTAGATCTACTTTATGCTGCTAAGTGCGATGTTTATTTTTTAAGTATTACTGTGCCGATCTACTCTTAGCGTTTGTTCTACGATGTGAATAAAGATGATAAACTAATGCATGTTGTTATTAATTACTATGCGAAGTAATTGTAATCACTGATCTGTGTCCCAGCTTGGTTACAGGCACCTAAGTCCTATAACCCCCCTGCCTCTACCTCAGGTGAGACTTTGCCTGATTCATAGGTGTTGCCAAAAGGGTCGGTAGTTAGGGTTTTTTTGGTGCGTTGTTGAAGCGTTGAACCCTGGGTCTGCCCCTATGCCAAAAAATGGTTCCGTTTCTGGGACCTGAAGTTGTTATTGCTGGGAACTGAAGTAAAGAAAATATAATCTTTGTGCGTAGATCTGTTGTTGTAGTGTGCAATACTCTACTTGAATTCTGAAGCTTTGTGTCGGAAGAGTAATTTGTTCTGAAGACAAGAGGTAAGATCTTGAAAGAGGTAAAACTTTGCGCTTTGATACAGTAAGATAAGTAGAAATTTTTGTTTCGAAAGCATGAATCTAGGTATGTTTGATAGATTTTGTCCTAGTTTGAAAGCTAGGGTACAGTTAGAAGAAAATGTTGATTTGATTAAATTTGTTAGAAATAGAGAAAGATATGTTATTCCTATGCATAGAAAGAATTTTTGGACTAACAAGTGGATGCAGGAACCCATAAATAATTTATGCAGAATGCAGGTCCAACATTGTGATCCTATTGCGCAGTACAAGAGGAAGAGAGGATTAACCCTATGTTATAACTGTAGAAGACCAGGACATCTTGCTAAGGAATTCCATGGTGTAGGTCCTATTTGTCTTTGTTGTAAATTTGTTGGTCATGAAGTTGAGGATTGTCCAAGAATGATTGCTAAAGTAGAACAAATGAGCATGAGATAAGAAAATAAGAGCATGTTAAAGAACCATCAAGGGAAATAATTAGAGAAAGTTTAGAATCGATTAGAATAGTTGAAAGAAGTAATGTATGATCACAAATATGTTAGTTTACCAGAGATCATGAAAGAAAAAGAACGCATAGATACAAGAATAGGAGACTTCGACATAGACTATGTCTTGGGTGAAGAAACACAAGTGAATATTATGACATAAAGCACTTGGGATACTTTGGAAAAGCCTACTATAGTACCTTCATTGGGAAGGATAGGTTTATTCAAAGGAAAGATGATAACCCTGTGTGGAAGAGTTACTAACATACCTATTATCATCCATGGAACATTGATTGAAGAGGAATTTGAAGTCATTAAGTTTGTTGAGAACAACACCCCTTTCCCCCTTTTGCTAGGTAAGACTTGGATTGAGAAACATCAGATCAAAAGAAAAGCAGAGGAAAACGCTACAGAAAAGAGAAAGAAATAACTAAGGGATTTCATAGCTAGAAAGATAGATCAACTGATAGAAGAAAGAGAAGTTGAGTCAAAGCAAAAAAAGGCAAGAGAAATAGTTGTCAAAGTTGAAAGAATGCAAGAAGGTTTGAAGGACCTATCCATGAAAGAAGAAAGTATATCCATCCAGGAAGTGGTAAGGGAAGGGATATTAATTTTGAACCCTTTGAGAGCACCTCAGCAACGCGAAGTTACTACACTAGGAGAAGATAGTAATAAGAATGGAAAGAGAAATCCATAAAGAATTAGAGATACTTAGATCATAGGAAAGAAGGCAAGGAAGCTCAGTAAGAAGAAAGCCAAGTTGGAAAAGCTATAGGAAGTTACAAAGAAAATTTCGCAGGAGGCAGGGTTGCAAGCCCTAAACCTTACCAAAACAACAGAATCATGCATAATGGGACTTCGACCTAGTGTTGCTATATGACTATTGGAGGTGCCCCGACCATTAGAATGACGCTCCAAAACATCTAGGAAGTGCATTTATGGGTGAATAGACCACGTTTGGGATGTTGAGACTGCGCCACAATAGACAGATTCACAGTAATGGAAGCATTCCTACCCGTCAGAATAATCCGTTACGACACTCGCTTATTTAACCTGTTGGCCATTGCATCGAGACCAACTTTTTCCATCCATGATTAATTGAGTTATCAGAGATGTGATTTTTGTCGAACTATGATTTTAGAACCTAGACCTCGCCATCCATTGGTTACCCCATATGTCTGTTCGCCTACGTCGACTTGTCCATTTAAAGAGAGAATATTGGGCGGACAGACTGAGTTAGAGAAGTTTGTCAAAGAGGTCCTTAAGAATTTTATGGCTAGCAGAGATATGCTTGAAGGTGTTAAGGAATTATCAACTAGGGGACTCCAAGATTCCCCTTCAGCTGCATGACGTTCTAGCCGTGCTAACCCCACGACTGAGAAGTGAAGTAAGCATCTCAACGATCTAGCTAATGTGAAGCAGATCCCGTCGATCTTACCGAATTATATCCTGCCTTTGACTGGCGCAATTAATCGTGACAACATCCCATGGGACTATGAGTACACTTTGATCACCGCATACATCCCTAAGGGGATACGCATAGTCGGAAGCTAGTTGGGACAAATCCCATGCTTAAATAACAATGATTTCAATCTTGATGACATAAATAACTACTCCATGCTTGCACCTCATAGATACCTAATGAAGACGACTGGGAAGAACCTCGCATAGTCTCCCATCCTTGGATTAAGAAGCTGGCATTGTCCATGATACTGAACATCATGAAAATTCCTCATTTTGGCCAACATCAGGAGGTTAATTCTTGCGTGAAACTCCTCTTGTCGTGCTATTATGGTGGATACCTATGGCTTGACAAGACGATTACTATGGATCTGGTGCTGATCCACTTGATCAAAGAATTGAGCATGCAGGGAATCAACCCTTAGAAGTTCTACCCAGGGAAGACCTCAGATCTCTCCATGGCACAACGCATCAAGGAGGCATACACCGAAGTAGAAAATGGAAAGAGAGGCTACAAGGTAGCCTCTATCCAGGATGGCGCAGTGAGCCTCGCTTGCCAACTCATAGATGGCAAGCTTGTAAGAAAGAATTGCCCCATGCAGGTTACCGGGTTCATGGTGGACCTCGCAGGAAAATGCATTGAGGGAGTGCAAATGAATTGGGTGAATTATCTGGTCAATGATCTTGAGAAGGATTTCTGTGAAGTGCACGATCAAGGATACGAGTTCCACTTCATCTAGCTACTCGTGATGATTGCATTTGTCGCTTGGAAAATGTCGAAGGGAGCATCTTTTCCAGAAATTGAACCATCAGAGCCATTAGCAGCTAGATTTTCCACCTTATGGTACACGAGTTGAAGCAATGGCAGTCGAATGCAGTGTTCCATGCCTACTATAAAAAACTGAAGGTTTCCATTGAGTCATTTCCACACATGACTCTGTGCACCTTGCACCAATACAGACCACTAGCGAAGTTTCACGAAGATCCACATTTTATTTATATCACTGCGTGTAGGGATGATAGCAAGTAAGAGTTACAGTCCTATTATAAGATGACCGATGAAGACATGGAGCAGATCATGAAAGAGTGGCCAGAGGAGTTCCTTGTACCGTTTGATGATCTAGAACTCTCTGACCCTGACATCATAGGAAGCCCCTTGGTCTCCTGATTTGATTATGGAGGTCAGTCAAGTGTGAAGAAGAAAAAGAAGAAGGAGGAAGTTCAAAATATAGAGACTGATGAGGAGGACAGTTCCTCGGAGGAAAGTGCACCTGGATCACATGTAGGAGGAGGAGGAGGAGACAAAGTAAATCAAGAAGGAGGAGGGGATGAAGGAGAAAATAAAGGTGAAGGAAAAACAACACCGCTGAAGGATCCTCCTACCCAGACAGAAACACCGAAGAAAAGGAAGGTTTCTCCGCAGAAACCCTCAGCAAGAAAGAAGACCTGCGCTAGTAAGCCCCAGCTAGAGGCTACGCTCACAGAGGATGATATCAGTCTAGTCCATGGAGTGATGGAGGACATGTCCGAAAATATCTTGCAGAGATATGGAGAAAAGGAGGAAGATAATTATTTAAAGGTTGAGAAGGAGCTGAAGGAGATACATGAATCTATTCGCTCGGTCCGTGCAGTATCTACTGCGCCTTCCTCATCAGAGACTGCACAGTTGGGGGATGAGCCAGCTGTTGGGGCTCAGAAATGTCATATTTTCATCCACCTTTCCCTTCATCATTCTCTACATTTCATCATCGCATTAACCTTTCACAATATCATTTCCATAAATATACTTGGGTTTCACCTTATTATTCTCCACTTTATTCATTTTAGTATTAAAAGGGAAATTTGTGATTAAATATTAGAAAATTGACATGTTTTCATATGTATCTAAAAAATGTGTGAGCTTTGTAATGTGTAGGAATATGAGAAGTATTGATTCAAAAGGACTTCTTGAATACTTCCTCCACCATTTCAAGATTTGAGGAGATAATTCAAGCCTCTTCCAAGGAGAAGATCATGGATATTTGGTTGGAATATCTTATCCAATATGTATGAGAGATATGCGTGAGGATTTAAAGGGATTATATTTTATAATAATGGAAAATAGTTGAGAGAATAGTGGATCTGTAATTATGAGATTCTTATCTTATTTCCAAAGCTCTCATGTATAAAAGAGAGTGCTCTCTCTTCATGAGAATTCAATTAGAGTAGTCATTAATGGTAGTCATTAGGATTTGAAAGAGAAAGGGATTATTAGCTTTGATTCTTAGTGTTGGTTTCCATTCTTTCATTATTCTGTTATGAATATTGATTTGATTATTGTAATGTAATATTTCTTCATTGGCATGAGCTCACATATGTTGTTGTGTCATTCAACTCTTCACATGTTGTATCTGCTTTTCCTTCATGTAGTTCTCCATTCCTAGATTAGTTTCATTTATTCCATTTCATTTCATTTGTAGGTTGTACAAATTCAATTCCAAGTCGTGTGTTTCAATTTCTTGAATTAGATTAATGATTCAATTTCAGTCGTAGGTTGTAGCAATTCAATTCCAAGTCGTGTGTTTCAATTTCCTGCATTAGATTAATGATTCAATTTCAGTGGTAGCTTAAACATTAGATTATATTAGTTCTTCTTCAATCTTGCATATACTTTGCATGTGCTTCATTAGTTTACAAACCCCGGGTTGACAAATTATATAGTTGGGAAAATACTACAATGTAATTAATTCCTCATTAGTTCAGCCCAATGTAATGATTGTCGTTCCCTTGTTACGATTGTTTTTCCCTTTACAGGACGTGTCGTTCATTTGAATAGAAAAACTGTCGTTCCCTTTATGATTTTTGTTCCTTTACATGTGTTGCATCTCTGGAGGATTTGATATTGAAAAAGGAAGGTAAGAACCTATGTAGGCAACAAGTAAAATGCTTGTGCAAGTGCCTAACTTCAGATTATGCATAGAGGTTGTTTTTAGGACATCTTTAGAGCCCAACATTTTGGCGTCGTTGTCGGGGAAGAACGATGGATTGAGGTATTAGTTTATTTTTCATTTCAATTCATGCAAGTGTGATCTACATGTGTTGGTAAGGGGTCATAGAAGCTACTTGAATGGAGACTCCTCATGTTCTCCCTGCCAACTAGGTAAAAGTAATTTCAAATTCTGCAAATTTCAATTTCTGCAAGAGTAGTTTCAATTTCTGCAAATTTCAATTTATGCAAGAGTGTTTAATTTATGCAAGTGTGATATACATGTTTTGGTTCTAAGGGTCATTGAATCTCGTGAGAGGAGACTCCTCACTATCCCTACCAACTATCAAGAGCGTTTAATTTCCGCAACTGTGAAGAGTAATTTTTTTATGTTTTAGCAAGAGTGTTTTTAATTAAGTTTTTCATTTTGATTTGGGTGTTGTAAGAATCATTTTTTTTAACATGGTTTAACAATGAATGTTAGCTTGGAACTACCCACTTAGATCCTGGAAGATGTCGGGCTTTCCTTTTCCCAGGAAGAGGATATCTTGACAAAGATCAAAGATTCAAATACTCCTCTAGAAACAATTGAAGATCCAACATCTAAAGACTCTTATGCATCCGATGACGAACAATTGATTGAAAAAGAGATCGAGGAAGATAAAGAGGAGTTACAACATGATTTGAGCGAGGAACAACACACCTACGAAAGCCTGATTGAACAATGGTTTCAAGCGAGTACTAGGTTAGATCCATTTAGTTTTTCTTTTTATTTTTTTAATTCATAGTTTCAACAACTAATTTCCCACGTTCATATATATTTACGATTCACATTTATGAAAATGAAAATGAACATAATTTTACTATTTTTACGTGAATGGCTCCACTGGAAGTTTAATTACACGTAACTAATTGTTAAATCTAATTAGCATAGAGTAGGTAGGATTTTTTTTTCAAGTTTTTTTAATTTTTAGAACAAGTATGCTCTCCTCTATGCTTCGTGCGATCGTGAGGATCATAAAGTAGGATGATTAATTGATTTCAATTGCTTGATGAAAAGAAAAAAATTTCCTAATCTATTTTTCGTCTACAGTTTGTTTCCATTTGCTCACAAATTTACAAAATCATTTTTTAGTTTTTTAAGATAAATACAGATATAAAACAAAATTCTGCTTCCCTCTGCAAATCAAAGAAATAAAATAGTAGTCCCCGAGGTGTAGGACAGTCGGTGACAGAGTGTGTTGTTAAGCCACTCCGTGATGTTAAAGTCACCGGTTCGAAACCTGCGGGGACAAAAAATCCAACCATGTTAAGGGTTGGTGTGGCTCAGGCCGATTGCGATCCCTGGGTGATTTTGACACCTTAGATGCCCCAGAGTCACAGTTTCTCAAGCCACAGGTTAATCGCGTAGCCAACAGGTCCCGCACAAATTAACAAACAAAAAAAAAAGAAATAAAATAGTAAGTACATTAAATAAATAGAGGAGAGATTTGGCATGGGAGAAAATACCAGTCACTGAACAAGATATACACAAGCGAATGAACCAATAGAAAAGAAAGCATCATTGGTTTTCCCCTCTTGGATAAAAAGATACGACCTTACATAGTGAGTTAAAAACTCACCATAGCACGAAGTAGTTTCATCTAAAACTACTTTCTATCTATTCCCAGACGGAAAGAGGAGCCCTGATTCCTATTGGTATTCATGAATCCCTGTAACTCCAGCTCGGATTTTCCTTTGTCTCTTATCTTGTAGATGCCTGGAGATAACCCCGCAATGAACAAAATATCATAAATTTTAAATTCATAGGTCGAAGGAAGGTAACAAGGTAGGTCGACGAAGGCAGGCCTGAGATTCTATTTTTTTCTGTCCATTGGCCCTCAGTAGGGAATCAAATATGTAGGCGGTCAATAACATGTTTTCAACCAACCTTCACTAGCACGGGACCCTAATTAATTTGGTTAAAACGAAATTGTTTATCACTGTTCACTATTTCACTGTGCAAAAATATTTTCTTGCATATTACTCATGACTGTAATGGAAATAAAGAAAACAACACTGAAGAAGATATGCAACCTTCACTTGGTCAAATGCAATTGCATGGCAGACATTGAGGTTGCATGGCAGAACTGGATGGGATAAAGGCACATTGGAATAACTGACTATAGGAATGTGTAGGTAAGGGCATGTTGAGAGGGATCGACGAGGTAAGAAAATCCATTTTTTTCTCAGCATATCCCTTGAAATCCATTTTTAGATTCATATTCAACTGAACAAAGAAATTTGTCTACCGAAGGTTGCAAGACTAAATCCGATTTGATTGATTTGCAACAATATTTAACAGTGATTGGCGATCTTATTTCTAGGCTGTCAGCCTCCATGCACTCCCAAAAATTGAAAACAATATGCTCGAGTATGTTTCTAACAAAACACGCGTTCTTAACAAGGACTATGAGTTTGCCACAATGGACACCTGTGTTTTCAATGCTGGGTTGATTGGGACATGTCCACTGTGGATCTATGAACTTGCTGTATTCTTTAAAACGGAACCGAACACCCTTCGTTTTGTTGTGGATATATTCTATTTTCCAACGCGCCAGCACATAATTTCACATGAGAAACCATAGGAAGGTATGTTGTCGTGTTTGGTAATCAAGTGGGATTTGACTGAGTAACAATGGAAGGTCAATGCATATGAATGCGCAACAATTTGGAGGGCAGGCAAATCCTAAGTATTATCAATGCAGGGTCGATTGGATACGTTTGTTGTGGATCTAGTCTATCTCTTCGGAGGGGAAGAATGGTAAGTAGATGAACGATCGAGCAAGAAGGGTAATCAGTAATAAGTATCACCATATCAGGGTTTTCACGAGATATTGAGAATGGTGATGGCCAAGGTTGTGATGTGCGTCGTGCTTTTGGCGGCAGTGAATAGAAGGTGAAGAAGGAATCACCTTCGTAAATTGTGAACTAACTATGGCTCCCTGCATCCCATACTTTGTTTCCCTTGATCTTACCGACGAGTGTTGTTGGATTGGTGATGCGGTTATGTATTTAGTGCAGAATGACGTCGGTTGGCGGGACGTATGTAATTGATTTTTCAGTGCATATGGGAAGGCCAACTCCCGCGAAGCTCCTGCTGCTCTGGCATGGCATTGCAAAATCCGTAAAAGAGGAATATGCTCGTTCTAGGACTGGTTGATCACATTGACCTGAGCTGAGCTTGTTAGTGTTTGGTTAGGCATGTTTTGCAGTTTAGGTTGAAAACCTTTCGTTTTTAGCTTCCAATTTTTTATTATTATTGCATAATAAAATTAATAATGCTCCATTAAGTATGTATATGATCTTGATATAAGTATAATGAAAACCAGTACAAACTTTGAGTGATTAAAAAAATAATAATAATCATAAAAATAATTTTATTTATCTTTTTGTTTTATTATAGAATTTTATTTCAGTTTGCTTTGATTTATTATAATTAAAAAAAAAAGGTCAAATTCATAAAAAAAGAAAACTTTTTTTTAGCAAATGGACATTTCAAATAATTCTTGAAAACAATATCAAAGTAATGTTTTTTTAAGCTAAGTTGTTTCTCGGAGTCACTTTAGCAAGCAATCAACATGAAACAAATGCGCGCACAACAACCACGACAACAGGTATAAAAACACATCTTATTTATTTTACTTTGCCGCATTTGTACTTCTTTCTGCATGTTATGTTTTTCTTTGAACATCTCACAATTTTTATGCAGGATTTGTACAAAAAAAAATTTCAGGTGTGCAGCCAATCACATCTTGTTTTTGAAGTGATTTTGAGGAATCATAAAAACTTTTCCAAAAAATCATTCTTTGTTGACTGCCTGAAGGAGTTGTTACCCATCATAAACATCATGACATTTGTTGTTACACATAAGCCTTTTCATAAACCCATTTGCGTCATGAATGTTCTCCCCCATTTCTCCTTCAAAGAAGATTGGTCATCCCTGTGTTGAAGCCCATATTCCATTGAATTATCCTTCATGACTTCGCACATGCCTATCTTTCCGAGTCACATACATCTCTTTATATTTTTTAGCTCATTTTTCCTTGTCAATAAAACTATCTAGCTCCCTTTCAATGACTATATTGCCTTGCCATAAACACTGTTGCTACTGAGATCTTCTCATTTATAGTCCTACCAATATTTTTCCAAACTCTCGTTGACTGATGTGGGATTCCTTAAGGCCCACCTTTCAACAATTCTTGCCCCATCGACCTCAACACCTTATCTGGGATATAGACTAGAGTTCCTTTTGAGTACCTGGAGGCTTTCATGCCTTAATGACAAGTTCTCTCACTCACAATCATGGGAATACATCAATGTACCTTGATCATCAGATCTTGCAAATGGATCGACATCAGCTGATTCATTCACACTTCACAAGATGTACTCGGGTACCTTGGCACTCATTGACATCAATGGTGAGTTTTCCTCGCATTGGTTAACGACATTCATCAATGGTCGATAATCCAATGACTTCTCTTCATGCTCAACATCGACACATCCATTCGCATGATTAGAATTGTACCATCGGGTTGTATCAGGTGAAGACTATACACTTTTTCTTGACTTCCTCAGCAGTTACAATAGCATGACTTCAACTATCTAAGAGTACTACAATTCCACTTTCATACTTCCTATTTTCCATGATTCATTCAGCAGCAGTTCAAATTCCTCCGCTTTACATTATTTGATCCAGCATATAGTAGTTGCAGCTACAACATTCGTAGTTACATTTTCATGATCCTGCAACAGTGATATCTTCCATGCTCCAACAGCCACATCAGCCATATTCCTATTGCATAGTTCATCAACATTTTGGATCAGTGGAGGTATTTTATTTTCTAAACTTTAATCATGTAATTCCTCAACTGCTAGCAATGAATAATTTGGAAAATTCCCTCACCAAGCTCCATTTCCTTTTCCCTTCTATGACTTATTCCAGTTGCATGCAGACATGCAACCATTTCAGTTGGGGGATAGGGGACTTTATTCACTATCATTACTCCATTTTTTCACTACCATCATTCCATTTTTCCTCTCACTTACCATTTACCAACATTTCTTTTCCAACGATACTCTGTTGTGCTTTGCTTTATAAGAACTGATATACATATTGGCATGATTCACAAATATAAAAAAAGGCTTTCTTATACTCAGTGATGTTTCCTTATGCACATTTGATAGCATATATTTTCTAGTAATAATATGGGAAAATTATTATCATAACAACAAGAGAACAAATAAATGAAATGAATGTTGTTAACACAAGAACCAACATTCTTTATATTCATGGTTGTCACACAAGAACCAACCATAAGAAAATTATAGTTTTTACTCATGTAAATCCCATCATGGAAACATTCATTATCATCACTCAAAGCCGAACATTCAGATGCCAACATTTCTTGAGAAGATCCATGCATGGTTGCATGAGGACATGCAACAAGTTCAGTTGGGGGGTATGTTGGGGCTCATAAATGTCATAATTTCATCCACCTTTCCCTTCATCATTCTCCACATTTCATCGCCCCATTAACCTTTCACGATATCATTTCCATAAATATACTTGGGTTTCACCTTATTATTCTCTACTTTATTCATTTTAGTATTAAAAGGGGAATTTGTGATTAAATATTAGAAAATTGACATGTTTTCATATATTTCTCAAAAATGTGTGAGCTTTGTAATGTGTAGGAATATGAGAAGGATTAATTCAAAAGGACTTCTCGAATACATCCTCCACCATTTCAAGATTTGAGGAGATAATTCAAGCCTATTATAAGGAGAAGATCATGGATATTTGGTTGGAATATCTTATCCAATATGTATGAGAGATATGTGTGAGGATTTGAAGGGAATATATTTTGTAATAATGGAAAATAGTTGAGAGAATAGTGGATCTGTAATTATGAGATGCTTATCTTATTTCCAAAGCTCTCATGTATAAAAGAGAGTGCTCTCTCTTCATGAGAATTCTATTAGACTAGTCATTAATGGTAGTCATTAGGATTTGAAAGAGAAAGGGATTCTTAGATTTGATTCATAGTGTTGGTTTCCACACTTTCATTATTCTGTTATGAATATTGATTTGATTATTGTAATGTAAGATTGCTTCATTGGCATGAGCTCACATATGTTGTTGTGTCACTCAACTCTTCACATGTATCTTCTTTTCCTTCATGTAGTTCTCCATTCCTAGATTAGTTTCATTTACGCCATTTCATTTCAGTCGTAGGTTGTAGAAATTCAATTCCAAGTCGTGTGTTTCAATTTCCTGAATTAGATTAATGATTCGATTTCACTCGTAGGTTGTAGCAATTCAATTCCAAGTCGTGTGTTTCAATTTCATGCATTAGATTAATGATTCAATTTTAGTCGTAGCTTAAACATTAGATTATATTAGTTCTGCTTCAATCTTTCATATACTTTTCATGTGCTTCGTCAGTTTACAAACCCTGGGTTGACAAATTAGATAGTTGGGAAAATACTACAATTCAACTAATTCCTCATTAGTTCGGCCCAATGTAACGACTGTCATTCCCTTGTTACATTTGTTGTTCCCTTTATAGGAAGTGTCATTCATTTGAATAGAACAACTGTCATTCCCTTTTTGATTGTTGTTCCTTTACAGGTGTTGCATCTCTGGAGGTTTGGGTATTGAAAACGGAAGGTAAGAACCTATATAGGCAACAAGTAAAATGCTTGTGCTAGCGCCTACCTTCGGATGATGCATAGAGGTTGTTTTTAGGACATATTTAGAGCCCAACACCAACCCAACTTCGAAGACTTGCATATGCAATAGAGGCTTGACTTCATCAAGTCCAAGAGGAGAAGGAGAAGGCTATAGAAGCCCTGAAGAAAGAGAAAGAGGGATGCTTAGAGAAACTACAAGTTGCGCAGTACTATGCAACCACTTATGAAAATGAGAGATATGATTTTTAGGCGATGCTCGAGGAAGAAAAAGAAAAGATACAGAGGGAGAAGGACCAGCTGCTCGTAGAGTAGAATGCAGTCAAAGAAATGGCGAGAAAACAACTTTTCTCTATACTAGGATTGGCATAGGAGGAACATGAGGCAGTCAACGTTCAAGTGATGAAGCTCACTAAGGCCATCCAACAGCTTCAAGCAAGGGTAACGAAGTTGGAGATCTAAAAAATACCAAGTACTCCACAGGAAGTGTGCGACTAGAGGGAGGAATATTCTAAGAGCACAGTTGAAAGGATCCGAGCCCTCACCTCAGAATGAAAATAGTTGAGCGATAGAAGCCCACAGACCTATGAACGCCTCACAGAAGATCTAGATCTTAGGAAGTTGGAAGCATAACTACAATAAGTGCAGCAACAGACACTGATAGTTCAGGCACAGATGAAGTCACTCACTGCAGTCGAGAGAATGAAGAGATAACAAGAACAATGTGTGGCCCAACAACAAATTACTGCCATCCATGGCAGAGTAATGGAAGTCACACAGAGGCTACAACTGGTGTAGGAGGAATCCTGTGTGGTGTTTGAAGAGATCGAAGGACAAGGTTTGCAACTGGACCAAGTGGTTGTGACAGTGGAACAACACCTGGAAGGGCCTAGTATAGAGAAAATTATCTAGGAGTTCACTAAGAAGGAATCTCATGCGAAGCAACAAGTCGAGGCAGCTCGAGGCCTTCGAAGCAGTGCTAATCTGAGTGACTCGGGATGAGTCATAGGTGAGTGTTGGGGTCCCGTTGGTCCTCGACCAAGTTTTGAGGAAACATTGGTCAGGGTTGACCACCTTTTGGGACTTCAACAGGTTGGTTGAAGATGGAGCGCCCAGGGGGAGCTGAGATCACTGGATCTTACTTGATTTGTGGTCCCAACAAGGGGTTCATTAGGGTTTATGGGATGTCGACCCATGGGTTTACCCATGATTAGGCCTTTTGTAAGTGAATGTAAAAGTATAAATAAGTGTAAGAGTGTAATGTAAGGGGTGTAAGTAGCTAAGTGCAAGAGGCAAGTAATTTTGGGTTACATAGTGCAACATATTGTGTATGTAAGGCTCTATGATTAGTAGAGGAGTTGGCTCTGTGCCTTGACCTGATTTTTGGAAGGTGGATCTAGTGCTCAGTGCACAGATCACCTGTCCAGTGTGAAGCTTGGCTCCGTGGCTTAGTGCACAGGAGAAAAAGAATGCAAGAGATTGGAGACTAATAAAGAAGAAGAATATGTTGGTGGACGTAGCCCCACACTCGGATGAACCACGTATATCATGTGTTGATGGTTTTCTTTGTGCTATGATATTTATGCTTAGTGCACTGATGGTTATGTATGATATATAGATCTATGAATGCTTAGTGATGTATTTATGCTTAATGTACTAGATCTAATTTATTTTGCTAAGTGTGATGTGTATTTTCTAAGTATTACTGTGTCGATCTATTCTTAGGGTTTGTTTTGCGATGTGAATAAAGATGATAAACTAATGCATGTTGTTCTTAAGTACTCTACAAAGTAATTGTAATCACAGATCTATGTCCCATATTGGTTACAGACACCTGAGTCTTGTAACCCCCTTGCCTCTACCTCGGGTGAGACTTCGCCTTCTTCGCAGGTGTTTCTAGAAGGGTTGGTGGTTATGGTTTTGTTGGTGGGTTGTTGAAGCATTGAACCTTGGGTCTGCCCCTGTGCCAACAATGCTAATATTGGAGCACTAGTATTTCATGGTCATAACTATGGCTTCTGGAATAAAATGCTGAAACCCTTTTAATAGGCACAAGGATTTGATGTTTGGTAGTCATTAGTAGATGGATATACAACACCAATCATTCCCCCAACTGAAAAATATGGAAGGAAACTCAACGAAAATAGTTCAAGTCTAAAGGAACCATTCTGAGCAGTATGACTGATTCAACATTTGTCAAGATCATGCATTGCAACAATGCAAAGGATATTTGGGATAAACTTCCGAATATTTACGAAGGAGATGCCAAAGTCAAAGGAGCCAATATTCAAGCATACAAAGGTCAATTTGATCAACTAAAGATGAAGGAAGATGAAGACATTGTAGCCTACTTTCTGTGAGTTGATGAAATGGTGAATGTTATTAAAGGTTTGGGAGAAGAAATGGAAAAACCAGTCATTGTTCAAAAGGTACTAAGGTGTCTACCAATGATATTTGATCCAAATATTTTAGCCCTAGAAAAAAGAACAGACCTAGCTACGTTGAGTATGGATGAGCTACATGGGATACTTATAGCCAATGAAATGAGGAAAGAGCAAGAGAACCCAGTCACAAAGGAAGTAACGTTCAAGGAATCCAAGAAGATAAAGGAGAAGAACAAGAAAGAGTCAAAACCATATTGTAGTTGCAACGATGATTCAGAGGAAGATGAAGAAATGACAAACTTTGTAAGAAATTTGAAAAGAGAATCGACAAGTACAAATGTATGATTCCATTGAATTGTTTTAATTGTGGTGGTATTGGTCATTTTTCTTCTAAATGTCCTTATGCTAAGAATAAAGATAGCAATGAAGAATAATATCCTAATAAGAAAAATAAAAATAAAAAAGGAGACAAGAGAAGAAACAAAAATAAATTCTTTAAGAAACGTTTCTAATCAATAGAAGACATTTCCTCATCATACAAGGATGATTATAGTGATAGTGATTCAGAAAGAGTAATTTTCATGGAAGTATAAGACGATGAACAAGATAATGAAGAAGAAGGAAAACTCGATCTCAGAGCATAATTAATTAATTCCTTAGAATAACTAAGGAAAGAAAGAAAGAAAAAAAAGTCACTCAAGGCAAAACTAAAGATGAAAGAAGGATCTCAGAATTCCAACTCAGAAGAGGTCGAGTAGATGATCACAAAGTTAAAAATCCAGGTCGAAGAAGACAAAAGTATTGAAGAAGCACTTAGAAGTCAATTAGAATAAAAGGAGAATATGATTGAAAGCTTAGAATCAAATATAGTCACTCTAAGAAAATATCTTTAGAAGAAATATATGCAGCAGAATAACACCAAAATATTGGATGAGATCATCATCAGTCAAAGGCCATACTATGACAGGTCTAGGATAGGATACAACCAGATGCATACTGGGTAGGGTTAGATCTCCAAGACAATGGAACATGAAGTAGAACAAAGAATCTATGTAGAAATAATCAGAGGTTATCCTAAGGAGGAATAAGGAAAGAAGATCCAAGAAGGAGAGCACAAAGAAACTACACCACCTAGAAGATTCAGATTTTAGAATCAACAACAACCAAAAATAGAAAGACCTCAAGAAGAAGAATAATTCAGAAGATCAGTGCCATTCAAAATATCTTCCACCTCGAGGTACCAAACTATTTTTCTTGTTTTATATTATTCATGTAACAATTTTGGGAACAAATATGTAAACTGTAGAGCCTATGCCAAGAATAGAAGAAACTATGAAGCCTACTCAAATAATTGTTATCCAAGAAGGCCTCATGAAACACAGAATGAAAACTACAATTTTTTTGGATCATTGATCAATGAAGTAGGGTGCTACACTTGGAACAATTTTGGACACATGGACAAAGATTTTAGATAAATTGTTCCTCCAAGAGAACCAAAGAATAATATCAACAGTCATAAGCATGAACCACAAAGGATATGGAGAAGGAAGCCTAATCAATTCAACATTAAATAATGCTTGCTTTCTCTATAGTCTCAGCACAAGAAAAATGGGTGGTATGTTCATAGTGGTTCCTCAAAGCATATGACAGGTGACAAAAACATATTTCTAACTATGAATAAGGAATGATATGGATCGGTTTCATTTGGCAATGACAACTCAACCAAAATTATAGTAAGAGACACAATTAAGATTGGAATCAAAGATGCCAAAGCATAAAATGTTCTACTGGTCGAAGATACAAAGCAAAGTATACTAAGTGTAAGTCAAATGTGTGATCAAGGAAACAAAATTTTGTTTGACTAAAAAAAATGTGAGACAAGGAAAGAAGGATCAAGCAAGTTGGTGGCTACAACTATTGTTAGGACCACACAATGCACCTTTTTACCTATACTTTTTGCCACTATTATACTCTTGATCACCTGTATTTAGACTCATACTACCACTTCATCTGATCATTCCAAAGGTATACAACGTTCTTTCTCATTACTATACGTTTAATCTGTTTTGCATAATATTTTACATCACTTTTGTACTTAACCATTGATTAGACTGCAGACTAGCATTTGAAGCCTGTTGCTGAAACACAGTCCAGGTCGCAGATGCTAAAACACGGAGCTGTTACACAGTCCGAGGTCCCTGTTGCTGAGACACATAGCTGTTACAAAGTCTAGAGCTGCAGATGCTGAAACACAGAGGAGACCGCCAGAACCAACGATGCTGAAACACAAGGAAGTCGTTACAGTTAGCGGTCAAGGCTGACACAGTCAAGAGCGCAATTCACGTGGCTGAAACAGCCCGTGAATTGCGATGCTGAAATAGCATCGGCAACTATGAGAAGAAGATGTTACTCCAGTTGTAACAGAAATACATCCAGCTCCTGTAATAGCATTTCTGTTGCGTGAGACCAGGACATCTTGCTCTGGTTTAGAAAGAAGATCCGACTAAATATAGGACTCAAATATACATTGTAATTTTTGATATATTGCATCGAGGAGGTTCCCTCTTTAAATAAGGGGAATTCTTCATTCGAGCATCCAAGTTTTTGTATTGAAAAGCTTCAGAGAAGAGAGGGACGTGTATTTCATTTTTAGACTGTAATATGACATTTTGATAGATGAATAAAACGACTCCTTTGATTATCTTCTTCTAGCTTTCCCGTTCCAGGGGAATCTTGTGAGAAGGGAGGGCCCACCTTCTTCACAATATTCACCCATTAGTTATAGAGTGTGTTCTCTGTTTATGTGTGTTTAATTTTCATATGCTAAAACACTGTTTTTAATGAATTCCTCTTTGCTGAAACACTACTAACTCTGTCTTAGTTTATTGAATGAAATTCGTAATCTTTTTATTAGCAATCTTGTGTGATGATTTTATGAGGCTAGCCAGAGACTGGGTTAAGGGTTCCTTCTCAGACAGGAAGGAATCAGAACATCCTGTTCTCTGTAGATTTCATTTACTGCTGCAAGTTTGTTAGCCAGAGACTGGGTTAAGGGTTCCTACTCAGACATTTTATCACGTAAGTTTGTTAGCCGAGATCGGGTTATGGGTTCCTACTCGGGACATGAAGGAATCGTAATCCTGCTTCCTCAGGATTTCATTTATCACGTAGTTTGTTAGCCGCAGACTGGTTAAGGGTTCTTGCTCGACAGAAGGAATCAACATCCCGCCCTCCAGATTTCATTTCATCGCATTGCAAGTTTGTTAAATGTGAGGACTGGTTAAGGGTTCCCGGGCCGCATGAAAGGAACTGTAACATCCTCGCCCTTCCTCGTAGGATTTCATTTTAATTTAGCAATTTTGTTAGCTTAGATCAAGAGTGTTCGCCGCATGGGTGAAGGAACTCATATAACATCCTCATTCTCCTGAGAATTTATTTGTCTCGCAGTGTGCTAGCCAGGATCGGTTAAGGGTCCTCGCCGTATTGTAGAAGGATCGGGACATCCCGGCTTCAGAATTCTATTTCGGCTGAGACTGGGTTAAGGGTCCCTGCTCAGACAGGAAGGGATCAGATCATCCTGCTCTCTGTAATCTCTATTTCACAAGTGTGCTAAGCAGAAATAGGGCTTAAGGTTCCTGCTTAGAAAGGAAGGGACTAATGGGTCTTGTTCTCTACTAGATAGAGTTATCATTTTCTGCATTACTGTTTTCATAAAAGAGTGTCAGTACTGAAGTCTCTGTTTGAGAGTAAGGGTCCTATCCTCTAATTGCAGAGTAGTGTTCTTTCCTGTTGCAAGTATTATTTTAATGTAATCCAGGATTCTTAGATTAATCTGTAAAATCTGCAATAGGAAAGTTGCTTTCCTGTGATTTAATTCAGAACTTCAGTTCATTCAAGCAAGTGTGATTAATATAGCTTCTTTTACTACAACTGTAAGTTGCTTTTGGAATTGAGCATATATAGTGCGTGGTTATCTTTGAAATAAAAAGACTTCCCTGGGTTGATAATTTATGTATCACTTGGTTGTTTGAAATTAATTAAGCAATTATAGTGACCAACATTTTGGTGCCATTGCCGAGGAAGGTAGCTATAGATTTCAAAAGAACTTATGATTTCTTTTCTTTAGATAAAAAGATTGCATGAAAAAACCCAAGGATACTAACCCTACAGGTGGCAAGGGAAAAGGAAAAGGCGGAAGAAAGACTTACATCGACGAGATCCTATCAAAGTCTGAATCTGCTGCTCAACGACCAAACTTTAGAAAACAAAACTCCCAGCCTTCATTCCAAGCAGATTTTGGAACAGGGAAAGAAGTTTAGAGTCCAGAGACAGTCCAAAAGCCAGTAGGAGACATTGAGGACAGAGCAAGTGCAGCAGGGGAGCAGACAGAAGAAAACATGGATGAGTATAATGAACAATTGCATCATGAAGAACAAGTAGATTCTGAAGGGGAGGTAAAAGATGAAAATTCTTTCTCTACATTAGGATTTCCTATTGGCGATCTCCCTAGAGGAGTAGCCCCCATGAGAAATATTCCACTTTCAGCATTGCCTAATTTTCATGGTTTATCCTCAGAGGATCCTGATGAATTTTTGTTTGAGTTTGATATATTATGTAGAAGCTATGATTACGTTTCTAATGCTCAGAAACTAAAGTTATTTCCAGCAACACTAAAAGAGAATGCACTAAGATGGTTTATGAGTCTTGGAGGCCATGTGATCACAACATGGGACCAAATGAAATAGAAATTCTTGAACAAATACCAGGACTACTGCCGAATGAGAGAAAAGAGGGAGGAGCTATTCAAAATGATGCAGAAAGAAGACGAGAATCTAGAAGACTTTGTAGAAAGGCTACAATACAATCTACAAAGATCCAGTCATCCCAATGTAAGTAAGGATATTCTCAAAACTATTTTATTAA
>SNQJ01S0077406.1:68290-83655 GCA_010110895.2 Picea sitchensis | reverse complement strand
AGACTGGGTTAAGGGTCCCTGCTCAGACAGGAAGGGATCAGATCATCCTGCTCTCTGTAATCTCTATTTCACAAGTGTGCTAAGCAGAAATAGGGCTTAAGGTTCCTGCTTAGAAAGGAAGGGACTAATGGGTCTTGTTCTCTGCTAGATAGAGTTATCTTTTTCTGCATTACTATTTTCATAAAAGAGTGTCAGTACTGAAGTCTCTGTTTGAGAGTAAGGGTCATGTCCTCTGATTGCAGAGTAGTGTTCTTTCCTATTGCAAGTATTATTTTAATGTAATCCAGGATTCTTAGATTAATCTATAAAATCTGCAATAGGAAAGTTGCTTTCCTGTGATTTAATTCAGAACTTCAGTTCATTCAAGCAAGTGTGATTAATATAGCTTCTTTTACTACAACTGTAAGTTTCTTTTGGAATTGAGCATATATAGTGCGTGGTTATCTTTGAAATAAAAAGACTTCCCTGGGTTGATAATTTATGTATCACTTGGTTGTTTGAAATTAATTAAGCAATTATAGTGACCAACAACTATAAGAACCCCAAACAACATATATGTCCTAAATGAAATTGGAAAGGGAAAATGTTTCTTAGGAAAGGAAAATGAAATTTGGCTCTGGCACAGAAGAATGGATCACATGAGCTTTGATAATGTTGTCAAAATCAACAAAAATGAAGAAATAAAAACAATTCCTGAGATTTCAAAGCCAACAAATAATATATGTAAGCATTGTCTACAAAGAAAAAAACCAGGACCAAGATAAAATCAAAAGAGTACTCATCGATAAAGCCATTATAAATTGTACATATCGACCTATGTGAACCGACAAGAACAAAGGGATTAAATGGTGAACAATACTTTATGATACGGGTTGATGAATACAAAAGAATGATCGTGGTTTTCTTTCTCAATAAAAAGTCAGAGGCATTTGAACACTTCCGGATATACAAAGAGATGGTTGAAATTGAGATAGACTTGAAAATCAAATGTTTGATATCAGACAATGGTGGAGAGTTTACATCAAAGGAATTCATGTATTTCTGTGGAAAACATGGAAAAAAAAGGAATTTCTTAGCAGCCAAGACACCTAAGAGAAATGGAGTCGTTGAAAGGAAGAACAGAACAATACAAGAAATGGTTAGAACTAAGTTGAAAGATTCCAAGTTGGGTGCCATATTATGGGCACAAGCAATGCATACAATAGTTCATATTCGAAATAGATGAATTCTCAGAAGTAACAGTGATAATAACCCTTACGAGTTATGGAAAGGAAGACTAGAAACTATCAATCATTTTAGAGTATTTGGAAGCAAATGCTATATCAAAAGAGAGCATGGAAGGATTGGAAAAATTTACTCCCGATTTGATAGGGGAATATTGGTTGGGTAATCAAGAAAAAGAAAAGCATACAAATGATTCAATCTAAGACTTAACGGAATAGTGGGAAGTATCAATGTAACGATTGATGAGACAAATGGACGAAAGATCAAAGAAGGACACAAAGATTCAGAAGAGTAGGATAACGAAGAAAATTTGAAAGAATAAGAAGTAGAAGAAGAAAAGTAGCAAAAGCAAAGCAAGAGGAATATGATAAGTAGGATATTCAGATACCTCCCAAGACACCTAGCCAATGAGTGCAGAAAAATCATCCACCATAACAAATTATCGGGAATACAGATCTAGGAGTTGAAACTTGAAGAAGAATACATTCACCAGAACAAAGGCACCTAACATGGTTATCCACAGTTGAACCAAACGGTTTTGAAGAAGACAACAATGATGAACACTGGATCAAGGTTATGGAAGAAGAGTTGGATCAAATAGAGAAGAATGAAACATGGCAACTGGTCCCAAGGCCGAAGGACAAGAATGTGATTGGTACAAAGTGAGTATTTAGAAAAAAACTGAAAAAGGATGGATAGGTAACCATAAACAAAGCAAGGTTGGACAAGTGTCTACAAAAACAAGGATTCGGGAAGGGAAATGCAGACAGAAATTTCTACATAAAAGTGAATTGAGACAATATATTGATAATTGAGGTTTATGTAGATGGCATTATCTTTGGAAGTGATGATGACACGATGAGTTAGAAGTTTTCCAAAGACATGCAAAATGAGTTTGAAATGTCTTTTCTTGGTGAGTTAACCTTATTTTTGGGATTATAGATATGTCAGTGTGATAAAGGTATTTTCATATCCCAGACCAA
This sequence comes from Picea sitchensis, assembly GCA_010110895.2. Lineage (NCBI taxonomy): Eukaryota > Viridiplantae > Streptophyta > Pinopsida > Pinales > Pinaceae > Picea > Picea sitchensis. The sequence goes on along the minus strand of SNQJ01S0077406.1, from coordinate 81,448 downwards.
GTATATCAGAGAGATGCTAAAAAAGTTTGGAATGGAAGATTGCAAACCCATAAGTACTCCTATGCAGACCAGTTGCATATTGAGAAAGGATGATAAATCTAAGGATGGATATTAGAGACTCTACAGATCGATGATTGGTAGCTTAATCTATGTGAAAACATCAAGACTCGATGTGATGCAAGTAATTGGACATGTTTTGAGATTTCAAGTAGCAACATGAAGATAAATTAGAGGCTTGTATATAGGGGGAGCAGCCCCAAGGAGAATTCCCTTTGGCATTGATGTGAATGGGGGAGAGAAAGAACAAAGGCATGGAAATGGAGAGAAATAACAAATACATGAGACAGGGGGAGTGATGGTCACAAGGGGAGCATACACATGAGCATAAGTGTTTCCATGCCATTAGTGTTTGCATCAATTCCAAAGGGGGATATTGTTGAAATATTGGTTGTCATTGATGTCAACCATAGAAGAACTATGTAAGCCTTGAAGGTATGGTTATGGAACCAAAAGTTGTATGAGGAATTTGAATGTGAATGAAAATGTAAATGCAGGTAACATACTCATGAATGGATAGGTCTCATCATGTTGTTTCTAACGGTAGGTGGTACACCATGTGGTTCCTCACAATTGATTAGTAATGGTCTCATGAAGTTGGAAGCCTTGAAGAATGGTTAAGAATCCCTAAAAAGTTACAAAGTCATTAATAAAGGGAAAACTGGTTGTAACAAGAAAGTACAGGTTGACCCTAAAATTAAGAAAAAGGGTAAAATAGTTATGACCCTAAAATGAGGAAAAAGGGTAAAACAATTATGACCATAAAATTAGGAAAAAGGGTAAAACAATTATGACCCTAAAATTAAAAAAAAAAAGGTAAAATTGTTATGACCCTAAAATTAGGAAAAAAGGTAAATAGTTATTACCCTAAAATTAGTAAAAAGGGTAAAATAGTTGTAACAAGAAATTAATTAAGGTTAAAGTGGATACAACAAGAAACTAATTAAGGGTAAAGTGGTTGAAAAGTAGTTATATGGAAGAGTATAAATACACATCAAGAGTCTCTCATTCATATATACAAGTTCATTGAATATATATCTAGTGAACACTTGATCTATTGGTGAATCTAAGGTAGCAAGGATGAGGTAAAGTAAAGGGGATGCTTGTTCCAGGTTGGTCTGAGATATGATATAGTATGGTTTCTATAGGATTAAAGGTATGTTTATATGGATATTTTGAGGTTATGTCTAGGTAATGTTATGGTACATGCTTGAGGCATGTATTGGTGATGTTGGGTTCTTGGTTGATAGATGTTCTTGGTGACCCATGTGAGTAGATATGGTTTCATTGATGTTGAGTATTAGTGATAGTGACATTTTGATGAGACAGTGGAAGTGATTGTGGTAGTGACAGTTTGAGGTACATTTATATTTAAGGGCGATAAAACGAGGCAAGGAAATTGGGTTGTAGCCTCCTTCTAGTTGGTGGCAAAGAAAAAAGGGAGTTGGAGCTTCCTTTAGGTCGGAGCCTGAAAATTAGGGGGTTGTCACCTCCTTCTGGTTAGAGCCAGAGAATTTAGGAAGTTGTAGCTTCCTTCAGGTTGGAGCCTGTAAATAGGGGGTTGGATCCTCCTTCCAGTTGTATCTAGAGAATTGGGAAGTTGGTACTTCCAATGAATGTATTATTTTTATATATAAGAAAATCATTTCGTGGTTTTCTCCCATTTGGGTTTCCACATAAATTCTAGTGTACTGTGTATATGTGGTTGTTTATTGTGCACTATTAATTTATATTTCTCATGATACATTGATATTGTATTGTTGATGATATTAATGATTACATATTGTGGTTAAAAATAATAAAGTGCTCATATCGATTTACCTCCCCTCTCAATATTCCATCAAAGATCACACTGTATTAATGTACAATAATAATACATGACTCTATTACATCAATACAGTATATGAGGTCTCATTATAGAGAATTGTGATTCTCATCCAGTATGGCTAATTGACACAACCATATCCATAAATATATCCACAATATATCCATTAATATATCCATAAATATCTTAGTTGATTCTAGTGCTATGTACATCCCTAACGTCTCTCATTGTCCTCATCTTTGATCATACATAGACTTCTAGAATAAGTATATTTTCAATAATATAATGATTATATCATAAGTATGAATTATTCCTTCATAATCTCCCTTAATTACTACTTGTGATTCAATCTAGAAGTCTTGAGTTGTCTTCATCTTTAGTCTTCTTCATCTGCATCATATTTTGTCTTCTTCATTTGCATATGTTTCTTAAATTGTCATTGTAGTCCTATATTAACATGAGCTGCATATTTCTTTGATAATTATGGATTTTGATTCAATCATCTAAACTGCATCATATTCATATTAAGTATTTCTTTATCTTAACCTTGACCTTCCCATGGGTTTTCTATGGGTTACCCTTCAACCGTTACATTATACCTAGGGTTTTCGTCCAAGATTCTCTGTAGAGGACTACACTTATTTAAGAACAAAGGACCAAATGGCATGACAATTATATCAAGAAGAAATATTTTTAGTCTAGTGATTGGGCCCTTCTATATGACAGTAAGTTCAAGAGTTTCAAAGGTAAATTGTCGACTCGATGGTTGGGACCTTATGAAGTATACATAGTTTATGACAATGGTTCAGTGAAGATAAAGACTATTGATGAAGATCATACCTCCTTTGGTGTGAAAGGGCATTGATTGAAAGTATATAATAAGACTCTGTCTAAAGAAGATTTTATCAAACAATTTTTTTAGAATTTTGAAATGCAATTGGTAAGCAAGAGGGGTTCCCCTCCTGCTGAACCACCATTGTAAATTTTGTTGCGTGATTTGATTTAATTTTGTACATACATGTATATATAGGTGTGTTTTAGATAGTGATTATTTTTTTGGTGTTACTGACAAAGGCATAAGCTGATTATATTCTCATGTAGATAAGCAATACAGAGGATGTCTCCCATAGGTAAGTTTATTCCTTTACCCAACCCTGGTAGATTACTCATGGGAAAGGATCCAAAAGGAGTTTTCTTTAAGTTTTCCAGACTCCTAAAAATTGTAAACACCGGCGAGCATTAACTGACCTAAGCTTGAGAAAAATCCATAGGACAGGATAAGGAGTTTTCTTTAAGTTTTTCAGATTCCTAAAAATTGAAAACACAGGCAAGCATTAAATGAACTAGGCTCGAGAAAAATCCACAGGACAATATAAGGAGTTTTCTTTAATTTTTTCAGACTCCTAAAAATTTAAAACATCGACGGGCACTAACTGACCTGGGCTTGAGAAAAATCCACAGGATAGTATAAGGAGTTTTCTTTAAGTTTTTTAGACTCCTAAAAATTTAAAATATCCACGATCATTAACTAATCTAGGCTCGATAAAAATCCATAGGACAATAGCGATTAGGTTCTTGTTTTCAACAAAATGGGAGTGGCAACGAAAACAATGATTTGTCTAGTTCCAAAAAGAGAAGGTTCTGCACCTCTAAAGGAGGATGTCCAACTATAGTTGCCTTCTTGTTATAGAGCTTGGAGCCCAATCATTTGATCTTTTGCCTCATTTTATGATACTTCCGCTGCATTTTCAAAATTTCATTCCCATTTGCCTGTACTAGTGTGTTGTTTATAAATTTTCAACATGAATCATTCAGAGGAACAAACACATATACAGTATTAGTGACTACCAACCTCTACTTCATCTTGACCCTCAGAACATGTTTAGACATGAAGAACAAACCTACAGGATTCCAGGTACTTTTGCAAATTTCATCTAGTACTGGGAAAGTCTCTCTGTGTTCATCCGGTACTAAACCGATTCTCTATGTTGGTCCGATACTAAAAAGTCTCTATGTGTTCTTCTAATACTAAACTGATTCTTTGTGTTGATTCGGTACTGAAAATTATCTCTGTGTTCATATGGTACTAAACCGATTCTCTGTGTTGGTCTAGTACTGACAAAATATCTCTGCATCGATATGATATTGAAACAAATCCTCTATACTAGTCCGGTACTAAAACAATAGTGTTGTGGTGATTCGATACTGAATTTGTGCTCTGATATTGACGAGGGGATTCTGGTAACATTTCTCTACATTTAATATTTCTTCAATGGTTCGAATGCATTCCAGGTAATATAGAGGTATGGACTCAATGTTTATTCCTTTTTATTAAAAATCACATGAATTTTGCATTTTACATATGGTTACCCTCATTTTCCCTTGTTATTTCGAGTCACTAAACCTCCATATCATTATTTTCCAAAGTTCTTCATGATTTCCCTCGTTTCAAAATCAATGATAATGTACATGAATCTCTTCATAAGGTGATCATCCAGTTTGGCATATCTTGTCAAAAGTTCTCATTTGTATGATGAAACAAATATGATTATACCACTTCCTATGAACTCATGTTGTTCAAAATTATGACGTCGAATGCTACCTAATGATGATTTTTGGTCACATCACCCACATTTATCATAATCATTATGGAAACTGGTAAGAAAGGGATGTGATGCTACTTTGTTGGTATGATCGTCACCTTATCTGTGAACACGATCTTGGGGCATAATTTATGAATTATTCCTTACCTCACTATAATTTCAAAGAATTGACTGTTGTCCTCTTGATTTAATTATATACTCTCTTCTGGATGGCTTCACCATCCAGATGAGCGTTAATTAGCCATTTTTCTGTTATACACCACTTGATTCGCTCCTACTATCTCGTTACTTTGCCTTCATCACCTTGTTCTTGTAGTGTTACATCTAGTACCAAACCCTCGCCTAGGTTATGTTGTCCATACTTGTTTTAAAACCCATATTTAAGTAGACATGGGGGTTTCCAGGAATGAACCAGTGCTTCAACTGTACAGAGAAATGAAGGAGTATCAAACTTGCAAAGAAAAATTTGAAAAGGTTGGCTGGGTTCCCTTCTTGGAAACATTTAGAGGACATCATGATGGGGTATCACATTCCTTCATCCAGAGTTATGATGGAGAGAGAATCTAGTTGGGGGACCTAAAGCTAACAATTACTGAAGATACCATAGCTGAGGCAACTGGGTTACCTTCCACTAGAGAGAAGTATTTCAAAGGCATCATCATGGAAAGTGGCATTTATAAAAAATTATTGAAACCCGAGCACCTATACCCAAATTGGACGAAAGGTATCTCTAGAGGTTGGATCAAAGAAGAATATTGTACAATGCTTGTCTACTTGCATAAATTTTTAACTTGCGAAGGGAGGTATGCAATAACCTTTCTTTATCATTTAAGTCTTTTATTTCATTTTGAAGGAGGCCCATAAATAGACTTTCCTCATTTCCTATGGATGAGTCTAAACAAGATGGTGAGGGGTGTTAAGTCTGCATCCAGTAAACCCTAAACCATTATTTATCACCATGGGTTGATGAAACTCTTGGTTTTCCATGAATTGAGAAACCAAGACAGTATTTGGAAGAAATTCCTAACAAAAAACTTTTCTCACAAGACTTATAAGTCTGTAGAAGGGAGTGTAACAAGGGAACATAGTAAAGGGTCATATTGGAAGAAGGGAGATAATAGAAAGAAAGGACATAAATTAGTAATAAAATCGATCTCGTTGGCCCTATCTCACCGCAATATGTGAGTAAATTGAACAAAGGAAAGACAACAATTTTAGAAGAACAACCTGTACATGTGGTGGAACAATCATCCAACATCAAGAAAACTCAACTAGAACTATCCATGAAAAGTAAAACACAAATCAGTATGAGAAAGAGGAAGAAAAAGAGGTCTGAGAATGATGCTGGGAAGGTTGCAGACACTGTCTCAAAGGTAATTGTTGAAGTATCTCACGAGAAGTCTGGGGAAATTACGAAAAGTATTCCAGAAGGAGTTTTTGAAACACCTCAGGAACAGGTTTGGGAAATTGTAGAGAATACTCCAGAAGTGATTGTTAAAATGCATAAAGAAAAAGGTGGAGAAGAAGAAAAGACTCCTGAATTGAGAGTCAAATGCAAGAGGAAATCCAAAGTCAATGAAGGTAGTACTATAGTACAATCCTCTAGCAGGAAGACCAGGAGTACACCAGAGGAACAAGTTCCAGCCCCTACATCCAATCCCTCTGGTAGAAAGACAAGGAGTGCAAAAACATAACAAATGTCAGTCTCCCCACCTAATCCCTCTAGAGGAAAAGTGAAGAAGTCACATGACAAGCAAAGTCCAGTACCCAGTTTTGAGCCTAAAACGAAAAAGAGGAGATTGTTTAAAGAGGAAATTCATGTTCCTGTTAGCACACCCGAGGAAGTTCCAGGTCTAGGATGAAGAACCAATCAGAGTATGGTTAAGTAGGGGACAATTATTCATGTCCCTTATTTTGCAGAAGATCTAGTGGACATTCCAATTTCACCAGAGCAAGACAAAATGTATGTAGTGACTACTAGTGAACCAGAGGAATTAGTGATAGAAATACTAAAGGAATTAAGGAGAGAAGTTGAATCCAGGGAAGAGATAACATAGAAAGCAGTACATGAACCAGTCAACTCTCTGACCAAACATCAATTGGAATTAAAAGTTAAAAATCTTACAAAACAGAATGTAGGGTTGAAGCAATAAATAGAGGAGTATAAAGTGTTGGATAGGCATATCAATAAAGAGAACGCACAACTAAAGGAGAATAACTGCAGACTACATGGAGAGCATGATGAGGTCTCTGCCAAGCTAAACAAAGTTTTTCACCTAGTACAATATACACAAGTCATTAAGAGGGAGCTAAAGGATGAGTCTTCGAGGATGGATATCTTAAAACCATGCAACTAATGTTCAAGAAAGGTCGAGGATCAACACCAGTTTTGAAATTTTGAAGATTGATTCAACAGTTTTTCATGAGGGCAGGCAATGAATTAGGAATCAGGGAAATGTTGAGCCTCCTTTTTGTCACCTCCAAGTGCCTTATCTTTTCCATATCCTGACCAATTTTTCCTAATACCGATGCACTTTCTGCCTAGTTTCCTCATCAAACATGCCCTTTAAACAATTATTGCGTACCCATGAGGTAACTAATGTTTAATCATAATTTATGGTGATTTACTAATAATTAGGATTGAATATTTGATGTTCAAATAACTTTCTAGTTACTTTGGATGGTTCAAACAAACTTTATGATAACAATTCCTATTGTTGATATTGTCTGATACTCGCTGTTGAGATTGTCTGGTACCTGTTGCTGAGATCATCCGGTACCCATTGCTAAGATCACACGGTACCCATTTGTTACGCTCATCCGGTACCGACTTGTATGACTGTGTGCATCCGATATCGATTGTTATGCTCATCCATTACTGACTTGTATGACTGTGTGTGTCTGGTACCAAGTTATGCAGTTGTGTGCGTCTGGTACCTGTTCCAAATCCCAGGCTTGGCTTTTGGAACAAGATTGTTCTCGATGAGTTTAAGGCATTTTGTTGGTTCGAACATTCTCTGTTCATTGGAGGTCATGATACATTTCATCATGCATGCACTTCGTGTCATGAGGATGAAATCGTTTCCTTAAAATTTGATGTACCATCCAATTGTAATAATTATACAAATATTTGATGCTATCTTTGGACTTGGATTCTAACGGCTGGTTCTCTTCAAAAGAGAGATCCTTGTAGATGATAGGATATAGAGAAATAAAATAAAGTACAGTTATGATGTAAGTTTGGTTCTAGAACGACTGTGGATTGTACCTCCATTTTTATGAAGAAATGATATAATTTTGTTTATATATTATATGTTTGTGTTTACATATTCTCTACTGCAATTTTTCTTAAGAGCTACCTTGTTGGTATGGCAAGGGCCCACCGACGCAACTAAGGTAAGTCTCTTTGTAATTAATTGTGAATATGATTTTGATTTTCTGCATGTGTGTGTGTATGAACATAGTGCTTTCATGTTTTGGTTACAACATTTAATTCCTTCTTTGGTATGTTTCAATGATGCATTTGGTAGCAGGTCCTCTGGATGTATGGTAATTTTGAATAAGAGAGAGTTGTGTGTGTGAGATATCTGAGTAATGATTTGACATCTTTTTGTGAGTATTATTCAATTTAAGTTCTTTAATGTTTTGTCTAGACACTTGCTATAGTTTTTTTTTCATTTTGAAAATCTAACACTACTACATATGACCAAAATTTCCACGGTTTTTCGTTGCTATTGCCACACATATATCCATGAACCAAGTATTCATGGAAAGAGAGATGACATAAGGCCGCCACGTGTCATCATCATGAAGATAGGTTTACCTTAAATCATGGAAATAGGGATGAAACATCATCACAATAGGGATGAAAAACTGTGCCAAAGTAAAAAACTCACCAACAACTTACAATGCAGATGCCATACGTGCGATGAAAAAGCATCAAAAGTTGTGACGAAGAATCATGGAAATAGCGATGAAAACTCTTGGCAGAGTCAAAACTCACCAACAACTTACGACACAGATGCCATATGTGCAACGAAAAAGCGTGGAAAGTTGTGACAAACTTTCGTCGCTATTGCCATGAAAATCCTTGGTAGAATAAAAAATCATTTTTGGCTTGCGACAAACTTTCGTCGCTATTGCCATGAAAATACTTGTTAGAGTAAAAACGTTTGTGACAAAATTTCGTCGATATTGCCATGCCTCCTATAGGTTTAAAAAAAAAAAAAATCTACATGAATAGTTGGAAATAGTTGTAGAGAAGAAAATTTGTATAGTTGATAAGCTAGTCCCTTACACTACTAGACTCGAGAGATAGCTATTGGCTAACCATTGTAGCCACCCTATGATATATCTATATAAAACTCACCTACTTGATAATGATGATTCTTGGCAAATTTTCGAGGATGATAGGGACATTTGTTGTTTTTTTCTTATTGAGAGAAAGTTGATACTCTAATGTCATTCTCATAGACAAAAAAAAGTTTCCCAAGGGCTTACTACCTCTGGATAATTCCCTTTCCCTAAGTGATGTTGGGATTAAGAACACATCCTCTCAATAGGATTCAAAGAGAAAGGTATCATACACTATCCTTATGAATATTGATGCAGATGATGACCCTAAAACTTTGTCTATAAGTGCTAATTGTTTCGAGTTAGAAAAGAAAAATAATATTACTTTATTCCTTGAATTCAGGGATTTCTTTGTCTATTCATATGATGACTTTTGTGGTTTTGACCTAAGAATTTTCCACCATGCTATTACTATAAAATACAACACTATTCCTATTTGGAAAAGACAACAACTAGTTACTCTAGCCTTTGAGGCCACTATTAGGAGGGAAGTTGACAAGATGCTCAATGCCAATATCATAATTGTTTCTATATCCAGTACCACCACTGACATCCACAGATACTTTTGATTGATTTGGCCTTGTAGCTAGAGAGGAATATGCTTCTTCAAAAGCATAGGTAAGGGCATAAGCAATAGAGGTGGTTTAATCCATTGGCTCAGAAGAAATTAACTGGGTAAATACAACACCATTAGCAAGAGAGGATACATAGGTAGTTGAGGCATAGGCTTCTTCTTCATTAGCAGAGAAAAATAAAAGGGAAAAGGAAGCAATAGGAAAAGTAAACCAAAAGCAACGAAGGTGGAAGTAGAAGAAGGAGAGATAATTATTGACTTTTGTGTCAAGTACTCTGAGTGGCTTTCTAAATTGGTCCTAATTCACAAAATGAATGGGTACATTTGACTATGTATAGAGTTTTTCACCCCTAACAAGGAAATAGTGAAGGATAACCTTATGCTCCCCAACATGGAACTAATACTGCAACAAGTTGTAGGATCCCAAATGATGTCTCTGCTTGATGGATTCTTAGGCTGTGATCAAATTCACCTCAAGTGAGAAGATCATTATAAAACCACCTTCACTACTCAATGGGGCACCTTCACTTATGAATGCATGCCCTTTGGTCTAATCAATGTAGATTCCACTTTTTAGAGAGATACACATATAACATTCGATGACTTAATTGGTATGATTATTTAGGTTTACCTCGATGACCATAATATTCATTCATAGCTATCAGGAGATACTTTTAATCACCCAAGGCAAGTATTTCCATGTTGCAGAAAGTACGACATGCCCTTGAATCTAGATAAGTCTATATTTGGTGTCTCATGGGGGAAATTACTTGGCCATATTTTTAAATATTCTATCATTAGTATTGACATAGAAAGGGTTTGTGTGATTCAAAACCTTCCTCCACCTGCCACAAAGAAGGACATGCGGTCCTTTATGGAAAAAAACAATTTTGTTAGAAGGTTTATACATGCGTTTTCCAGGATGGTCAAGCCTATTCAAAATCTGCATAAAAAGGAACATGGATTTTATTGATATCAAGACAATGAGAGAGGTTTGGTGGATATCAAAAAGGCCATTTTTGCACCTATGCTTGCTCAACTTGATTTTCTAAAAGATTTTTTCATATACAATACTATAAAGAAATCTAGCTTAGCTATCCTGTTACAAAAGGATGACTTGGGTTCAAAACAATCAATTGATTTCATGATCTTAAGCCTTTCTAACGTTTAGTTGAAGTATACCTTGATTGAAAAGAATTCTTTCTCTTTGGTCAAGGTTGCTGAAAAATTTCGCCACTTCATTCTTGGAAAACATACCAAGGTAAAGGTTCCTCTACCTACCATTAAATTTCTATTGTCCCAAACTTTCCTTTTAGGAAATCTTGCTCATTAGTTAACTAAGATACAAGATCATGATTTTGAGATATTTACTTCTCACACTATTAAAGGGTGGTATTTATCTCTCTGCCTGGCTTAGCGTGGCGATCCTAATGAAGATTCCAATAGTGATGATGACTCTTTATCTGCTTGATTTGTTGTTGATTGTGAGAATGTATATGTCACTGATCATCCTTAGTATCATGATATTGTATGTTACTTACATAATGAACACTTCCTTCCCAACATTGAAAGTCACAAAAGGAGATTGAGATTAAAATCCTCAAATTATGTCATGTTGTGTATTTTACTGTTCCGTAGGTTTATATATGACGTACTTTTCTATTGTGCAGACAAATAGATCTCTTAAAGCATGTTGATAGTTCTTCACTATATGGCTGGTCAACCCTTTCACATTGGTGGCAATTTTGTTTCCAAGGAGTTTGTAGACAAAATCATCCAGATTGGTCAATAGTGGCCCTCTCTTTTCAAAGATTGTTACTAGTTTGTGCAATCTTGCAAGATATGCTAGAATACGATGGGAAGAGAGTAACTTTCTTCCATGCCCTTAAATCTTGTTCTTCTTGATTTCCTTTTGCTATGGGGTCTACACTTCATTGGCCCAATTATCCCACCATCTTATATCGGCCATGTGTTTATCCTCATAGCCACTGATTTCTTTACCAAGGGTGTGAAGTTGTTCCACTAAAATATTAGAAGGTTGAATAGGTAATTTCCTTCCTAGAAGTCAATATTTTCTCACAATTTATCCTTCCATTGGAAATTATTTATGATAATTGAATTGCTTTCATTTATTAGAAGTTGACTAAGTTTTGTAGCAAGTTTGGGGTTAAGCATTGAACCTCATCCACTTATTATCCCCAAGTAAATGTCCAAGTAGAATCCATGAACAAAAAATTGATTAAAATATTAAAGAAGAATGTGGGAAAGAGAAACCCTACCAATGGAACATTCAACACTTGTACGCTCTATAGGTTTCCTACACCACAATGAAAATCAATATTAGGGAAACTCCTTTCTAGGTGTTGTATGTTAAGAGGCTATGATGCATGTATAACCTTAACTAGCCTCTTTCCCTCTTGCTTTTCAATTCGAAGAATTAAACTCCTCCAAAGTCTCCCAAATATCCCACAACAAAGTGAACATGCCCTTACCAACATGAAACATAACAATAAATGGTGAATAATTTATTTGATAAGAAAGCTAAATTTGTAGTTTTTGATGTTGGGCATAAGGCTTTACTATGGGATTTTTCTCATTCTTGTAAGGGTAAACACACAAGGTTTCAAAAAATTTGGATGGGAGATTACATAGTTGCATATGTCGTTGGAACTAATGTGTATCTGTGTAAGTATGAACATGTTAGACTCTATTCATTTACTACCAATGGGCCTCATTTGAAACTCTATTTCGATCTAGACCTAGAGGTACTGAATGATTAAATAAAAAATAAAACAATAAAACAATAAATCGCTAGTTTATGTTTTGTTTTTTTGCTTTCTTTTTGTTGCTTTAGTTTATTGTTCATTTTATTTTTCATATAGTCGAGTCTTCTCACTTTCCTTTGAATTCCTTGTTTCTTTAAGCTTACCTTTTTTAGTTTTTTTTTTATATATATTTTCTTTCTATTTATTTATGGTATTGGTTGGTACTCTCAGTTCTATATATTTTGACTTCATGGGAATTGATAGTCAATAGCTCTTGAATTGATTCAATTATTTGGTTTCTAATAGTGTTGGTTGGTCTTGACACTAACACTACATTATATAGAAGCCAATCTACCTAATAATTATTTTGACATATTACACCAAAAGAGATTTTTTTGTATGTAGATATTGCAAAGTCAACCACTTCATTCCATTCACCTCTCCCATTCTCCATCCCAATGATAGTAGATTTATAACACATATGCATGGATGATCATTAGTTTTCCCATGTTGTCCTACCTCGATTACATTGAAGACATGTCATGAGTTTCTCATTTTCACCAATTCTCTAGATATTTTAGTTGTCATTCCATCTGTTACCTAAGGGTCTAGTAACCAAGATTCTAAGTTCGAGCTCAACCTCGGGTTGGATGTTAACATCCTACTGAAGTAATCATAGGAAGTCATGGGATGACCAAATTGGGTCCACTTGTCGATCTACTGGTAGTTGGTGAACCAATCACACATTTTCCCCATTGTCAAATTGGCGTAGATGGAATTTTATCTCGATTATGTGAATATTTATGCTTGCTTTGAGTTCATTGACATAGTAGATGACAAATATCCATACCTAGTATTGTAATGGATTGATTGGGAATTTGATAATGATGTCATTTGATAAGAAGGGTTAATGGATGGTATATCCATTGGATCTAATGTAGGTAAATACATTTGTTAAATAGATAGAAGAAGTATTGGATG
>SNQJ01S0077406.1:46973-63469 GCA_010110895.2 Picea sitchensis | reverse complement strand
ATATATAGGAGACTAGGAGGTATAATTACAACTAATGGCCTAAAGCCGACATAAATAAAATAACATTACAAATATGATATGCCCCAATTAAGGGGTAATGAGCCAATATTAGGGCTTAATAGAGAAGCAACCATTAGAATCCAAGTCCAAAGATAACATCAAATATTTGTATAATTATTACAATTGGATGATACATCGAATTTTAAGGAAACGATTTCATCCTCATGACACGAAGTGCATGACTGATGAAATGTATCATGACCTCCAATGAACAGAGAATGTTCGAACCAAAAAAATGCCTTAAACTCATCGAGAACAATCTTGTTCCAACATCCAAGCCTGGGAATTTGGAACAGGTACCGGATGCACACAACTGCATAACTTGGTACCAGACGCACACAGTTATACAAGTCGGTAACGAACGAGCGTAACAATTGATATCGGATGCACATAGTCATACAAGTCGGCGCCGGATAAGCATAACAAATGGGTATCATGTGATCTTAGCAATGGGTACCAGATGATCTCAGCAACGGGTTCCAGACAATCTCATCAATAGGAACTGTTATCATAAAGTCTGTTTGAACCATCCAAATTAGTTAGAAAGTTATTTGAACATCAAATATTCAATCCTAATTATTAATAAATCACCATAAATTATGATTAAACATTAGTTACCTCATGGGTACGCAATAATTGTTTAAAGGGCATGTTTGATGAGGAAACTAGGCAGAAAGTGCATCAGTATTAGGAAAAATTGGTCAGGATATGGGCAAGATAAGGCAATTGGAGGTGACAAAAAGGAGGCTCAACATTTCCCCCATTCCTAATTCATTGTCTGCCCTCATGAAAAACTATTGAATCAGTCTTCAAAATTTCAAAACTGGTGTTGATCCTCGACCTTTCTTGAACATTAGCTGCATGGTTTTAAGATATCCATCCTGGAAGCCTCATCCTTTAGCTCCCTCTTAAAGACTCGTGTATATTGTACTAGGTGAAAAACTTTGTTCATCTTGGCAGAGACCTCATCATGCTCTCCATATAGTCTGTAGTTATTCTCCTTTAGTTGTGCGTTCTCTTTATTGATATGCCTATCCAACACTTTATACTCCTCTATTTATTGCTTCAACCCTGCATTATGTTTTGTAAGATTTTTAACTTTTAATTCCAACTGATGTTTGGTCAGAGAGTTGACTGGTTCATGTACTACTTTCTATGTTATCTCTTCCCTGGCTTCAACTTCTCTCCTTAAGTCCTTTAGTGTTTCTATCACTAATTCCTTTGCTTCACTAGTAGTCACTAGATACATTTCGTCTTGCTCTGGTGAAGTTGGAATGTCCACTGGATCTTCTGTAAAATAAGGGACATGAATAATTGGCCCCTGCTTAACCATACTCCGAGTGGTTCTTCATCCTAGACCTGGAGCTTCCTCAGGTGTGCTAACAGGAACATGAATTTCCTCTTTAAACAATCTCCTCTTTTTCATTTTAGGCTCAGAACTGGGTACTGGACTTTGCTTGTCATGTGACTTCTTCACTTTTCCTCTAGAGGGATTAGGTGGGGAGACTGACATTTGTTATGTTTTTGCACTCCTTGTTTTTCTACCAGAGGGATTGGATGTAGGGGTTGGAACTTGTTCCTCTGGTGTACTCCTAGCCTTCCTGCTAGAGGATTGTGCTATAGCACTACCTTCATTGACTTTGGATTTCCTCTTGCATTTGACTCCCAATTCAGGAGTCTTTTCTTCTTCTCCACCTTTTTCTTTAGGAATTTTAACAATCACTTCTGGAGTATTCTTTGCAATTTCCCAAACCTGTTCCTGAGGTGTTTCAAAAACTCCTTTTGGAATACTTTTCGTAATTTCCCCAGCCTTCTCGTGAGATACTTCAATAATTACCTTTGGGACAGTGTCTGCAACTTTCCCAGCATCATTCTCAGACCTCTGTTTCTTCCTCTTTCTCATACTGATTTGTGTTTTACTTTTCATGGATAGTTCTGGTTGAGTTTTCTTGATGTTGGATGATTGTTCCACCACATGTGCAGGTTGTTCTTCTAAAACTGTTGTCTTTCCTTTGTTCAATTTACTCACATATTGCAATGAGATAGGGCCAATGAGATCGATTTTATTACTAATTTATGTCCTTTCTTTCTATTATCTCCATTCTTCTTGTATGACCCTTTACTATGTTCTCTTGTTACACTCCCTTCTACAGACTTATAAGTCTCGTGAGACAAGTTTTTTGTTAGGAATTTCTTCCAACTACTGTCTCAGTTTCTCAATTCATGGAAAACCAAGAGTTTCATCAACCCATGGTGATAAATACTAGTATAGGGTTTATTGGATGCAGACTTAACACCCCTCACCATCTTGTTCAGACTCATCCATAGGAAATGAGGAAAGTCTATGTATGGGCCTCCTTCAAAATGAAATAAAATTCTTAAATGATAAAGAAAGGTTACTACATACCTCCCTTTGCAAGTTAAAAATTTATGCAAGCAGACAAGCATTGTACAATATTCTTCTTGATCTAGCCTCTAGAGATACCTTTCGTCCAATCTAGGTATAGGTGCTCAGCTTTCAATATTTTTTTATATATTCCACTGTCCACGATGATGCCTTTGAAATACTTCTCTCTAGTGGAAGGTAACCCGGTCGCCTCGGCTATGTTATCTTCAGTAATTGTTAGTTTTAGGTCCCCCAACTAGATGTTCTCTCCATCATAACTCTAGACAAAGGAACGAGATACCCCATCATGATGTCCTCTAAATGTTTCCAAGAAGGGAACCCAACCAGCCTTTTCAAATTTTTCTTTGCAAGCTTGATACTCCTTCATTTCTCTGTACAGTTGAAACACGGGTTCATTCCTGTCAACCCCCATGTCTACTTAAAGATGGGTTTTAAAACAAGTATGGACAACATAACCTAGGTAGGGGTTTGGTACTGGACATAACACTATGAGAACAGGGTGATGAAGGCAGAGTAACCAGTATAACAGAAAAATGGTTAATTAACGCTCATCTGGATGGTGAAGCCATCCAGAAGAGCGTATATAATTAAATCAAGAGGACAACAGTCAATTATTTGAAATTATAGTGAGTTAAGGAATAATTCATAAATTATTCCTCAAGATCGTGTTCACAGATAAGGTGAAGATCATACCAACAAAGTAGCGTCACATCCCTTTCTTACCAGTTTCCACAATGATTATGATGAATGTGGGTGATGTGACCAAAACTCATCATTAGGTAGCATTTGCCGTCATAATTTTGAACAACATAAGTTCATAGGAAGTGGTATAATCATATTTGTTTCATCATACAAATGAGAACTTTTGACAAGATATGCCAAACTGGATGATCACCTTATGAAGAGATTCGTGTACATTATCATTGATTTCGAAATGAGGGAAATCATGAAGAACTTCAGAAAATAATGATATGGAGGTTTAGTGACTCGAAATAACAAGGGAATATGAGGGTAACCATATGTAAAACGCAAAATTCATGTGATTTTTAATAAAAAGGAATAAACATTGAGTCCATACCTCTATATTACCTAGAATGCATTCGAACAATTGAAGCAATATTAAATGTAGAGAAATGTTACTAGAATCCCCTCGTCAATATCAGGGCACAAATTTAGTACTGAATCACCACAACACTATCATTTTAGTACCAGACCAGTATAGAGGATTTGTTTCAGTACCAGACCGATGTAGAGAGATTTTTTCAGTACCAGACCAACACAGAGAATCGGTTTAGTACCAGATGAACACAGAGAGAATTTTCAATATCAAATCAACACAGAGAATCGGTTTAGTATCATATGAACACATAGAGACTTTTTAGTACCGGACCAGCATAGAGAATCGGTTTAGTACCGGATGAACACAGAGAGACTTTCCCAGTACCAGATGAAATTTGCAAAAGTACATGGAATCCTGTAGGTTTGTTCTTCGTGTCTAAACATGTTCTGAGGGTCAAGATGAAGTAGAGGTTGGTACTCACTAATACTGTATATGTATTTGTTCCTCTGAATGAGTCATGTTGAAAAGTTATAAACAAAACACTAGTACAGGCAAATGGGAATGAAATTTTGAAAATACAGTAGAAGTATCATAAACTGAGGCAAAAGATCCAATGATTGGACTCCAAGCTCTGTAACAAGAAAGCAACTATAACTGGACATCCTCCTTTAGAGGTGCATAACCTTCTCTTTTTGGAACCAGACAAATCATTGTTTTTGTTGTCACTCCCATTTTATTGAAAACAAGAACCTAACTGCTACTATCCTATGGATTTTTATCGAGCCCGGATCAGTTAATGATCACCGATATTTTCAATTTTTAGGAGTCTAAAAAACTTAAAGAAAACTCCTTATACTATCCTGTGGATTTTTCTTGAGCCCGGGTCAGTTAGTGCTCATTGGTGTTTTAAATTTTTAGGAGTCTAAAAAACTTAAAGAAAACTCCTTATATTGTCCTGTGGATTTTTCTTGAGCCCAGGTCAGTTAATGCTTGTCTATGTTTTCAATTTTTAGGAGTCTGAAAAACTTAAAGAAAACTCCTTATCCTATCTTATGGATTTTTCTCGAGCTCGGGTCAGTTAATGCTCACCGGTGTTTTCAATTTTTAGGAGTCTGAAAAACTTAAAGAAAACTCCTTTTGGCTCCTTTCCCATGAGTAATCTACCAGGGTTGGGTAAAGGAATAAACTCACCTATGGGAGACATCCTCCTTATTGCTTATCTACATGAGAATATAATCAGCTTATGCCTTTGTCAGTAACACCGAAAAAAGAATCACTATCTAACACACACCTATATATACATGTATGTACAAAATTAAATCAAATCATGCAACAAAACTTACAATGGTGGTTTAGCAGGAGGGGAACCCCTCTTGCTTACCAATTTCATTTCAAAATTCTGAAAAACTTGTTTGATAAAATCTTCTTTAGACAGAGGCTTATTATATACTTTCAATCGATGCCCTTTCACAACAAAGGAGGTCTGATCTTCATCAATAGTCTTTATCTTCACTGAACCATTGTCATAAACTGTGTCTACTTCATAAGGTCCCAACCATCGAGTCAACAATTTACCTTTGAAACTCTTGAACTTACTGTCATATAGAAGGGCCTAATCACCAGACTAAAAATATTTCTTCTTGATATACTTGTCATGCCATTTGGTCCTTTGTTCTTGAATAACTGTAGTCCTTTGTAGAGCATCTTGTCTGATTTCATCAAGTTCATTTAGCTACAGTATCCTCTATTTTTGGGCTTCATCCAAATCCATTCCCAATTGCATAGTAGTCCCGAAAGTTTTTACTTTAAATTATATGGGAAGCAACACTTGATTCCCATACACTAACTCATAAGGTGTATGGCATGTTGTGTTTCTCCAAGTTGTTCTATAGGCCTATAAGGCTTTAGGAAACTAATCCACCCAATATTTATGGTGTAACTGAACTATCTTGGTAAGTATATCCTCTATCACTTTGTTGGTTGATTCCACTTTTTTGTTTTCTTGGGGGTGATAAGGTGAGGATTTCATATGTTTAATTTGATATTGTTTAGTAATAGCTTTGACCAGATTGGAGGTAAATTGGGTTCCTTAGTCTATCACTATTTCTCGAGGCACACCAAAATGGGTAAATATGTCTTCGAATAGAAAATCAACAACTGATTGTTCATTTGCAGAGTACAAAGCTTTATCCTCTACCCATTTAGTAACATAATATGTACATACCAGTATATACCTTCTTCTTCTAGACATGGAGTTGATATGTCCTACAAATTCCAAAGCCCATTTCTCAAATGGTTCAATTACTACTTGAGCTTGGAGAGGTATCTCATCACTTTCATTTGGTTTCCCCATCCTCTCACAATCATCACAATTGGACACATATTTCTTTTCATCCCTGAAAATGGTTGGCCAATAGTAGCTTGTCTGTAGTATTTTGTATAATGTCCTCTTATAAGAAAAATGGACTCCACATGGGCCATCATGGCAGGCTTTGAAGATATCATACATCTCATCCTCCCATACACATCTTCTAATCACCAAATCAGGTATTGTACGGTATAGATAGTCATCATTCCAGATATAATTTGTGCTCAGTTGAATAATCCTCTATTTTTCTCGGAGGGGCAAATTCTGAGGTAATTTCCCTATTAGAAGATAGTTTTCCACATCTGCATACCAATGAATGTAAGTAGAAATAGAAAACAAACTTTCATCTAGAAAATTTTCATCCATTGGGGCATTATCACCTGTATAAATGAGTCTAGATAGGAAATCATCAACAAGGTTATATTTGCCAGGTCTATCAATGATAGTAATATTGAATTCTTGCAATAGTAGTAGACATATAGTAACTCTAGCATTTGTCACAGGCTTATTCATTAAAAATCTAATAGTTGAATGGTATGTGTGTACAAAAACCTCATACCCTATTATGTTGTGTCTGAATTTATTAATGGAATGAACCACTAATAAGAATTCCTTTTCAGTGACAGTGTAATTCACTTCAATAGGGTAGAGATTTTTGCTGACAAAGTAGATAGCATAGGGGAGTTGGTTTTCTCTTTGTCCTAGAATGACTCCCAAAGTAGTATCTGAGGTATCAGTGTAGATATGAAAGGGAAGATACCAATTTGTTCCTCTTAACACAGGGGCACTGGAAATATTTTTCTTTAAAATTTCAAAAGAAATATGACATTTCTCATCCCAGTGGAATTCAGCCTCCTTTGATAATAATTTGAACAGTGGGGAATCCAAGTTTGTGTAATTTTGAATGAATCTCCTATAATATCCAACATGACCTAAGAATCTTCTAACTTCTTTTTGTGAGCTAGGGATTATGATTTGAGAAATAATGTCAATTTTAGCAAGATCTTCCCGTATGTAGGTATCGAAAATATGATGACCCAAGACAATCCCCTCAGTGAGAATCATTCTAGATTTTTCATGGTTGAGGGAGAGATTAGTCTCTTTACACCTAATCAATACTTTCTCCAAATTGTCCAATGCTTGTTGAAAATCATCCCCATATACTGTGAAGTCGTCCATATAGACTTCTACATAGTCATGTGTTAAATAAAAAAAATGGCGAGGACAACCCTCTTAAAGGTGGCATGGGCATTACACAACCTAAATGAGAGAACCCTATAAGCATAAGTACCCCATTGGAAAGTGAATGTGGTTTTCTCTTGATCTTCAGAGGAAATTTTGATCTAATTATACCCACTAAACCAATCTAGGAAAGAAAAGTACCTCTTCCCAGAGAAGGTGTCCAAGACATGGTCTATGAAAGGTAAGGGAAAATAATCTCTATAGGTAGCCTTGTTCAGCTCCTTGAAGTCCACACAATTATCCATTTTCCATTCTTCTTGCGGACAATGACTAATGTAGACACCCATTTTCTATATGAAATAGGGTAAATGAAATTGACATGCATGCGTTTTTGGAGCTCTTCTTTCACTATGTCTTTTAAGGTTGGGTTCATTCTTATTTGGGGCTTCCTAACAGGTCTGATTTGATCATTGGTGTAAATATGGTGTATACAGGTATCATGGTGAATTCCTTTCATATTGGAGTAATCCCATGCAAAATCCCAGACTGTCCTTGGATCATTTGGATAAATATTTGTTGTTGATCTGATTCTAGGCCATAATTTATACACAGTTATTTCCTGGGACTAATTTCAACAGTCCAGACATTTGAATTCTCTTCTGCACTTATTGATGATATAGTAAATAATGTAGAAGTGGAGGGATTCCAAACCTTCTGAAACTCAGGGATTAAAATATGTGTGAATTCTAGAAAAGATTGAGGATACTCAATGCATTTTGTATTGGCTAAAAATAGGCTTAAAATTTGTTCTTCAGTTTGTTCTTGAACTCCCTTTGCTTACTCAAGTGTTAACATGATTTGAGCATAGTTCTCCTCCCCATAGGGATTCTCCATCCATACAATAACTTCAGTGGCTGGTTAGGTAGGAGGAAAGAGAACAAGTTTCCGACTATGGGTTCCATTAGAAATTGTCATCTCCCCAGACCGACAACTAATAAATGCATCAGTAGTGGCCAACCAAGGTTGACCAAGAACAACTGGAAGCCCAGGTTTTGAGGATTTTGAATGAATTACCAAGAAGTCCACAGGATACTCCTAAGAGGATAAGGTAATTGTTACATCATCTAGGCTTCCTACTGGGATGATGACTAATTTGTCTTCCAATTCCAACAAGGTCTATGTTGGCCTTAAATGATTTAGTTGCAGCGTACTCATAGTGTCAAAAATCATAACACTTATTGTTGCTCCTAGATCGATAAGGGTATTTGATAAAGAAATACCATTAATTTCTACAGTCACCACTAGGTTTCCTGGATCATTATATTTGGATGGCATTTCTGATATAAATTTTGATAGTTGTCCAACCACTTTGATGACATGATGTTCCTTCCTCTTATTTCCATGATTTTTGATGCAAAGATCCCTTATAATTTTAGCATAGATAGGAATATATTTAATGGATTGGAGTAGGGGAATATTTACACATACACTCCTTAGTTCATATTCTAAGTCATATCCTAGAGGTGCCTCAGGTTTCTTCACAAGTAGCCTTTATGGATAGGGTGGAGGATTAGCTTCCTGAGGCATTTTTTATGTTTGAGGAGTGTGAGGGGGAATTTCCTCTTGTACAGGGATGTATTCTTCTTCATTAGGTTGCCCATCTATATGTTCTTCTTCTCTAATAACCACTGTAGAATTTGGTTTATTCAAGGCTTTCCCAAATCTCAATTGAATTTCATTTAGTGAAGTAGGAGTTATTACATAAGTTGGGAAAGTCTGTACTTCAAGGTTCCATACAGGTTGATTAGGTCGATTGTTCAGATTAAGGATGGGTTGTGAAGGAATAGGGGTAGGTTGAGGGGGGTTTTGATTAGGTGCAACTTGCATTTGTTTTTGTTGATTTGGGTTCAAAGGCAAGGTGAGTTGTTGTTGCAACTGGGAAGGTGGAAGTAAAGCAGGTGGATTAAATCCTGGTAACAACTGAGAGATATTTGAAGGATATTATTGGTAATTAGGAATAATTAGTGGTTAAAAAGGAAAATTACCATATGCAGGGCTTCTCCACCCTTGTTACCAAGGTTGGAAATGTGGTTGTTGATGTGTCCATTGATAATAAGGCATTGAATGAATCCATTGTTGTTGTGGGTATTGTGTGGTAGGGTCGTAAAACATGTTAGGATTTTGTTATCTCCATGCTCTCTTGGGGGGATATGATGTTTCCTAAGGTTCTCCCCCTCCCTTGAAAATGGATTTTAGTCCAGGTAAAGAAAGGAACTCATTGGTAGGGTGATATTCTATACAAAGGCCACAGATTTCAATAACATTAATAGGACATTCTTTTTCAGGGTGCTTCTTCCTGCATCGAGGAAAGAAAATTGCTAAAGTAGCATTTTCTTCTTCTTGTTTCTTTTTTATTTTCATAGTGTCTAACTGGATGCTGATTGTATTTAGGATGTTTGTTTTGAATTTTTCAAGTATATTCCCTAATTATATCCTTGTAACACCTCCTGGATCAGGTTTGGTAGTTCTACCTATAGGATCCCTTACACTTTTTCCTGTTTTGGCTTGGCTGTGAGAGTACCTTTTATAATACTATGCAATGTCTACAAATGGCTTTTGATATACATCTCCAGAACTCATGAGGTTTAGTACCTCGATACAGTCATACCGTATACCCTTTAGGAAGATGGTCCTAACTGTGGTTGTGTCTAAGGATAATTGTTTCATCTTTTGATAGTTATATAGGAACCTTTCTAGGTAATATTCCAAAATTTCCTCCTCAGACAACTTCATTTTAAATGTGTCATTCCTAGAATCCCTAGGTCTGCAGTAGTCTTGATATTTCTAGAGGAAGGTCTGTTTCATGCCATCCCAGGATAATATAGTGTTTTCTCCGAGGCTCATAAACCACCTTAATGTTGAGGCTTTAAGTGTGGCTGGAAAGAGTTTTAGTTTTTGTGCACTATCAGTGTAATTATAACTCCTACATAGTACATCAAATTCAAACAAAAATGAATCAGGATCTTCTGCTGACATACCATGGAAGTGAGGTAGTGATGACAATGAAATATTCTTCATAGCAACATCTCTGGTAATGTCTTATATCGGGAATCCAAATGTCTTGGTTTCATTGTTTGCATTTCCCTCTTCATTCGCCATATCTCCAAATAGCATGTTGTAGGCAATCCGTGGTGTCTCCCCACTAAGTGATGGTTCAACCACTGGGTTGGTTGGTATATAAAATTGTTCCAATACTTTTTGTGTTGCCCCAATGGAATATTCAACCTCTTCTACTACTACCTTTGTCTCTTTTCCAACTCTTTCTTCTGGTTGGGTCGCCAGTGCTTCCCTTCTTGTTTGTTTTACTATGTTTTAAATTTGAACAGTAGCTTCAGATTTGGTACCTTTGGTTATAGTTTCAATTACTTCCTTTGAACTCTCCCCTCTGAGTATTTTTCCTACACAAACACTAGCTGAGTTAGTATGGGGTTTTTTTCTTGATTTTTCTATAACTTTGGGGGGGTTTCTTGAATTTTCTGCAATTTTAGATGTAACAAATCTACCTTTGTTCTATCTACGTTTATGCATAAAACAAAATATCTAAATACTAACTCACACAAAATTCAACTCCTAAAGGTAAGAGGACAACCTAACTTTGGAGAAACCCCATTAAAGTGGATGTGTGGGTTCTTCCCTCAAGTCTTATCGTCTTCTTCCCGCCCTCAGGTTTCCCTTAAAACCACTCCAAAACCATAAAAGAAATCTAATGCGAAACACTACCTATTACCATTTACAACTCCTTGGCAATGATGCCAAAATGTTGGTGCAATTACATGTTCAATAAATTGCAAGCATTTAATATGTCAATCTGGTTTCGTAATCAATAGAGTTGATGTATTGTATGTACCAATAACATATAGTTTTCTATGTCTACTGAGTATAGTCTATGTAAGAAACCACTTTTGAAACTAAATACTTTGTTTCACACCTTTCAAATAACACTTTGTTTCACATACAATTCAAAATTCAGAAAGCAAAACTGATCAACAAATGTATAATTCATAATTCTTGCTCAGGGGATGGATTGGCTCATTGCTGGCTCATGAAAGATAGAGATGAGCTATGATTCTATCTCTTGGGACAACCACACAAACAACCATTAACATTATGGAAACTTAACTGATCTTAAAAGAACTACCAGGTAGGGTAAAAACAATCCATTATAAGTGCATGTATGGTGAGAGATGGAGGTCTTAATTATACCTATGTATGTAGAGTGTAACCTAATCAATTATGGGAAAGAAAGATGAGTATGGTAGAATGCTCCATTACAGGCTCGTGTATGGTGAAAGATGGAGATCCAACCCGTCCTTAGATTTGCATAATGAAAACAACACTATAGCATTTGTCTAGACAAAACATTAAAGCACTTAAATTGAATAATTTTCCTCGCATACTCACACAAAGATGTCAAATAATTACTCAGAGATATCACACACAAAAATCTCTCTTATTCAAAATTACCATACATCCAGAGGAACTTCTACCAAATTCATCACTGAAACATACCAGAGAAGGAATTAAATGTTGTAATCAAAACATGAAAGTACTTTGTTCATACACACACACATGCAGAAAATTGGAATCATATTCACAGTTAATTACAAAGAGGCTTAACTTAGTTGGGTCGGTGGCCCCTTGTCATACCAACAAGGTAGCTCTTAAGAAAACTTATAGTAGAGAAGATGTAAACACAAACATATAATCTATAAACAAAAAACATATCATTGCTTCATAAAAATGGAGGTACAATCCACAGTCGTTCCAGAACCAAACTTACAACATAATTGTACTTTATTTTATTTCTCTATATCCTATTATCTACAAGGCTCTCTCTTTTAAAGAGAAGCAATCATTAAAATCCAAGTCCAAAGATAACATCAAATATTTGTATAATTATTACAATTGGATGATAGATCGAATTTTAAGGAAACGATTTCATCCTCATGACAAGAAGTTCATGAGTGATGAAATGTATCATGACCTCCAATGAACAGAGAATGTTTGAACCAACAAAATGCCTTGAACTCATAAAAAACAATCTTGTTCCAACAACCAATCCTGGGAATTTTGAATAGGTATCAGATGCACACAATTTCATAACTTGGTATTGGACACACATAGTCATACAAGTTGATACCAGACGAGCGTAACAATCTGTATCGAACACACACAGTCATACAAGTTGGTATTGGATGAGAGTAACAATCAGTATCAGATGCACACAGGCATACAAGTTGATACTGAATGAGCATAACAAATGGGTACCAGACGATCTTAACAATTGGTACCGGATGATCTCAGCAACGGGTACCAGATGATCTCAACAACTAATACCAGACGATCTCAACAACGGGTACCGGACGATCTCAACAACATGAATTGTTATCATAAAGTCTGCTTGAACCATCAAAAGTAATTAGAAATTTCTTTGAACATCAAATATTCAATCCTAATTATTAATAAATCACCATAAATTATGATTAAACATTAGTTACATCATGGGTATGCATTAATTGTTTAAAGGGCATGTCTGATGAGGAAACTAGGCAGAAAGTGTATCGGTATTAGGAAAAATTGGTCAGGATATGGGAAAGATAATGAAACTGGAGGTGACAAAAAGGAGGCTCAACAAAGACCAAGAAATGAAGGCCTTGGTTATGAAGGTCAAATAAGGAATGAAACTATTAATTTTTTGAAAGGGGAAACATTGACAATAGATGAATCATCTCAAAGTAGTAGTAGCAGCAACAAACTAGGGGAAAAATCCACAACAATAAATCAAGTGCAGAAGTAGAAACAATGTTGCAGTCATCATGGTAGAACAAGGCATGCAATGGAAAAAAGTTGGAACTTACATCCCTGCAGTATTTTTGTTCTTAAAAATCACGATCATCACAAGTGTTGGAATAGTGAAGTATCAAATCCTCACATATATGTACAATCTGGTTGGATAGATGTCCCTAAATAGAAGAATGTTGTTTTTATGTTGAAAATATTTTACAGGGTCAAGTCTTAAAATGTACAACAATATCTCTCATACAAAGTTCATGAGTTAGTTAGTCCTCCAAAATTCAGTTAAACATGTTTAGGAAGAGTTGTCAGTGTATTGCCTCATTGTTTTGAGTCAAATGAATCATAAGTATTCTTGTACTAGTTCTTGGTAAACCAAAAAACACTTTGTATTGATAGATGGAGGTCTTTTGTTAGTTTAAACCAATTAATGTAATGAATGGTTCTTAGTAAGATGAAACCATTCAAGTTTGTAATGATTAAAGGTGAGTCGAGGAAAACCCTAGGTATAATGTAACAGTTGAAGGGTAACCCATAGAAAACCCATGGGAAGGTCAAGGTTAAGATAAAGAAATACTTGATATGAATATGATGCAGTTTATATGATTGAATCAAAATCCATAATTATCAAAGAAATATGAAGCTCATGTTAATATAGGACTACAATGACAATTGAAGAAACATATGCAAATGAAGAAGACAAAATATGATGCAGATGAAGACAACTCAAGACTTCTAGATTGAATCACAAGTAGTAATTAAAGGGGATTATGAAGGAATAATTCATACTTATGATATAATAATTATATTATTGAAAATATACTTATTCTAGAAGTCTACGTATGATCAAAGATGAGGACAATGAGAGAAGTTAGGGATGTACATAGCACCAGAATCAACTAAGATATTTATGGATATATTAATGGATATATTGTGGATATATTTATGGATATGGTTGTGCCAATTAGCTATACTGGACGAGAATCACAATTCTCTATAATGAGCCCTCATGTACTGTATTGATGTAATAGAGTCATGTATTATTATTGTACATTAATACAATGTGATCTTTGATGGATATTTTCTTTGATGGAATATTGAGAGGGGGAGGTGAATCGATATGAGCACTTTTATTACTTTTAACCACAATATGTAATCATTAATATCATCAACAATACAATATCAATGTATCATGAGAAATATAAATTAATAGTGCACAATAAACAATCACATATACACAGTACACTAGAATTTATGTGGAAACCCAAATGGGAGAAAACCACAGAATGCTTTTCTTATATATAAAAATAATACATTCATTGGAAGTACCAACTTCCCATTTATCTAGATACAACTGGAAGGAGGATCCAACCCCCTATTTACAGGCTCCAACTTGAAGGAATCTACAACTCCCTGAATTCTTTGGCTCTAACCAGAAGGAGGCGACAACCCCCTAATTTTCAGGCTCCGACCTAAAGGAAGCTCTAACTCCTTTTTTTCTTTGGCACCAACTAGAAGGAGGCTGCAACCCAATTTCCTTGCCTTGTTTTATCGCCCTTAAATATAAATGTACCTCAAACTGTCACTACCACAATCACTTCCACTTTCTCATCAACATGTCACTGTCACTAATACTCAACATCAATGAAACCATATCTACTCACATGGGTCACCAAGAACATATCTCAACCAAGAACCCAACATCACCAATACATGCCTCAAGCATGTACCATAACATTACCAAGACATAACCTCAAAATATCCATATAAACATACCTTTAATCCTATAGAAACCTTACTATATCAGATCTTAGACCAACCTGGAACAAGCATCCCCTTTACTTTACCTCATCCTTGCTACCTCAGATTCACAAATAGATCAAGTGTTCACTAGATATATATTCAATGAACTTGTATATATGAATGAGAGACTCTTGATGTGTATTTATACTCTTCCATGTAACTACTTTTCAACCACTTTATCCTTAATTAGTTTCTTGTTGTAACCACTTTAACCTTAATTAATTTCTTGTTACAACTATTTTACCCTTTTTACTAATTTTAGGGTAATAACTATTTTAGCTTTTTTCCTAATTTTAGGGTCATAACGATTTTACCTTTTTTTTTAAATTTTAGGGTCATAATTGTTTTACCCTTTTTCCTAATTTTATGGTCATAATTGTTTTACCCTTTTTCCTCATTTTAGGGTCATAACTATTTTACCCTTTTTCTTAATTTTAGGGTCAACCTGTACTTTCTTGTTACAACTAGTTTTCCCTTTATTACTGACTTTGTAACATTTTAGGGATTCTTAACCATTCTTCAAGGCTTCCAACTTCATGAGACCATAACTAATCAACCGTGAGGAACCACGTGGTGTACCACCTACCATTAGAAACAACATGATGAGAACTATCCATCCATGAGTATGTTACTTGCATTTACATTTTCATTCACATTCAACTTCCTCAAACAACTTTTGGTTCCATAACCATACCTTCAGGGCTTACATAGTTCTTCAATGGTTGACATCAATGACAACCAAACTTTCAAAAATATCCCCCTTTGGCATTGATGGCAAGACTAATGGCATGGAAACACTTATGCTCATGCATATGCTCCCCCTGTGACCATCCCTCCCCCTGTGGCCATCACTCCCCCTATGACCATCACTCCCCTTGTCTCATGCATTTGTTATTTCTCTCCATTTCCATGCCTTTGTTCTTTATCTCCTCCATTGACATCAATGTCAAAGGGAATTCTCCTTGGGGCTGCTTCCCCTATATACAATCCTCTAATTTATCTTCATGGTGCTACTTGAAATCTCAAAACATGTCTAATTACTTGAATCACATCGAGTCTTGACGTTTTCACATAGATTAATCTACCAATCATCGATCTGTAGAGTCTCTAATATCCATCCTTAGATTTATCATCCTTTCTCAACATGCAACTGGTCTGCATAGGAGTACTTATGGGTTTGCAATCTTCCATTCCAAACTTTTTTAGCATCTCTCTGATATACTTGGTCTGGGATATGAAAATACCTTTATCACACTGACATATTTGTAATCCCAAAAATAAGGTTAACTCACCAAGAAAAGACATTTCGAACCCATTCTGCATGTCTTTGGAAAACTTCTAACTCATTGTGTCATCATCACTTCCAAAGATAATGCCATCTACATAAACCTCAATTATCAATATATTGTCTCAATTCACTTTTATGTAGAGATTTCTATCTGCATTTCCCTTCCTGAATCCTTGTTTTTGTAGACACCTTTCCAACCTTGATTTGTTTATGGTTACCTATCCATCCGTTTTCAGTTTTTTTATGAATACTCACTTTGTACCAATCACATTCTTTTCCTTCGGCCTTGGGACCAGTTCCCATGTTTCATTCTTCTCTATTTGATCCAACTCTTCTCCCATAACCTTGATCCAGTGTTCGTCATTGTTGGCTTCCTCAAAACCGCTTAGTTCAACTTTGGATAACCATGTTAGGTGTCTTTGTTCTGGTGAATGTATTCTTCTTCAGGTTTCAACTCCTAGATCTGTATTCTCGA
>SNQJ01S0077406.1:28056-46965 GCA_010110895.2 Picea sitchensis | reverse complement strand
TGATTTTTCTACACTCATTGGCTAGGTGTCTTGGGAGGTATTTGAATATCGTACTGTTGGCAGCTCAACATGTTGTTGACTTTTTATATCAATTAATTGATCTACGTAGCTGCCTAACCAGAGTCATTTGTTTTTATTACTCTTCGTGACACAATTTTCGAAACGACAGTTCTAAGTTGTCATTTTTTCCTATTATTATCTTTCATGCTTCGTTCATGACTGGAAGCATGAAAATTTGCGACTGTGTTACCTTTTTGTTCTAAAATGTCGTCAAAGGCAAGTTGTTCATACAGTTTATTAATGAAGTTGGTTCCTTGCCATGAAGAGTTACTCTCTTTGTTTCCATGCTTTCAACATCAAACATGCTTAGAGATTGATGGTTACATGAATCAAAGGACCCCCACGATTTGATTTTTGGTATGGTTTTGTTTGGTTCTTGGCTTTAAATTTATTTTGCTAAGTCTTGGATTTTTCGACTCACTTTGTGATAGAACCCACGATGCGTGCACTCATTTTTCATTTTAATGTTTTGGTCCTAGATTTGTACTAGATGCAAAGGTGGCATTATGATTTGCAGGTAAACATCATTCTCGAGACTTCCCTTGGTCTTTCCAAACCCTCTTCGCATGTGTTTCAATAAGCACCCATCTAATCATTATCACGGCATTTCCATCCGATGCCACCAATTCCCCCGTCAATACAGATTTCTCTGACGAACACCTATTCTACATCACATCGGACGACCCTTGGTATGGCGAATTGCTCGTCTACCTTCGAACTCAAAATTTTGGGCCTCACCTATCTTGCGATGATCGTCGATGCATTCGCCATCAGGCCATTCGCTATCTCCTCATTGGAGACATCCTGTATCGACGTGGAGTCGACACCATCCTCTGTCGATGTCTAACCATTGACAAAGTCAATTGAGTCTTGAATGACTTCCACAGTGGCGGATGTGGAGGTCACCTCTCAGGCATGTCCACCGCTCAAAAAATATTTCGAGCAGGTTACTTTTGGCCCACATTGTTTCACAACTGCATCCACGTGGTGAAGTGATGTGATAAATGTCAACTGTATGCCAATAAAGCACGAGTGCCACCCACTCTTCTCCACCCAGTCATCACCGCAGGCCCCTTCTGCAAATGGGGCATCGACTTCATGACCTGCAACCCATCGTCTAGCAATAGACACAAATATATTGTTGTGGCAGTCGACTACTTTACCAAATGGGCCGAAGCCATGCCCACCTTCAACAACACCACTGACACCGTAGCGCATTTTTTATTTAACCATTTTATCACCCACTTTGGCGTACCATTGCAATTAGTCTCTGATCACGACAAACACTTCTAGAATGAGATCTTCATCAAACTCTCATCTCGGTTAGGCTTCTCCCACGAGTTCGCCTCCCCTTACTACCCCCAGTCCAACGGACAGGTAGAGGCAGTCAACAAGGTCCTCAAAACCATGTTGCAGCGCACTATTAACAAATATAAGACCAATTGGCACCACATGTTGTTTTCAGCGCTATGGGCTTATTGCACAGTAGTTAAAACTACCATCGGCTTCACACCATTTCATCTCGTACATGGCATAGAGGCCACCCTCCCCATCGAATGCGGAATTCTCACACTACGCACCTCTATTGAGCTATTATCCGACACTGCTCCAATGGAGCAGCGCTTGCTGCACTCAGAGTTGCTGGATGAAGATCGACGGTATTCGTTACAAAACAATGAGGAAACTAAAAATCAGTCAAAAGCTACCTTTGACCTCCATGTCAACCTTCGCTCATTCAATGAAGGAGATCTCATCCTTGCCTACAATATCGCCCATGATACCTTCGGTCACGACAAATTTGAGTCATTATGGCATGGACCCTACATTGTCCAACACTACCTCACCAAAGGCACTTACATCCTAGCTTCCCCCAAAGGCTATCCTCTCAAAGAACCCATCAATGGGTTGTACTTAAAGAAATTTTACGCCTGAGCATAGCCACTCTACATTAGGTTTTTTTCTTTTTGTATACTTCTGTAGATTTTTTAGTCTTCTTCTTCTCCCACCATGCCTTATGTCTGATCTACCATTTGTGTTATTGACAGATGCCTCCTCCTTTGGCC
The DNA here is from genome assembly GCA_010110895.2 of Picea sitchensis. Lineage (NCBI taxonomy): Eukaryota > Viridiplantae > Streptophyta > Pinopsida > Pinales > Pinaceae > Picea > Picea sitchensis. The sequence continues at coordinate 44,842 of SNQJ01S0077406.1, read as the reverse complement.
TATCACATCATTTATGCTGACGGAGCGAGCCAATGGACACATAATCTCTCTTCGGCCGCTTGGGCACTCTATACCCCCTCACATGAACTGCTCCATTCCAGCGGCATATGTTTGGATTCAACGACCAACAACCAAGCCGAATACACAGTCGTCCTTGGTCTCCTCGTTGAGGCCAGTCACTGCCACATTTGTCATCTTAGCATCTTTTTAGATTCTCAACTTGTTGTCCTCTAGCTCAACAATGTGTACAGTGTCCACGATCCTTGCCTCTTCCGAAAATACCTACAAGTTAGATGCTTATCTCAACATTTTGATTCAATTACATTTACACATATTCCAAGACAATTCAATCAAATAGTGGATAATATGGCTAACATTGTATTAGATTGGCATTTATCACAACAACACACCATCCCAAACACATAAACCATCAAAAGTCTGTCACAGCATATAGATTAGACATCATAAAAAGCATTCAAAATCATCAACACATATGAACATCACAAATATCCCAAAATGTATATCCATATATATATATATATATATATATATNCAGCCTATATAGATACAAAAATACATATATAGAGGCCCTCATGGCGCCTCTAGCGCACCAGCACCAGGTCCTCCCTGGGGAGGAGGTACCCCACTAGCTATCGGCCCCTCAGACCCTGGGGGCAGTCGGCCAGTCATCGTTGCTCCTGCCACCACTGCCCTGCGAATAAGAGTTTGTGACTCCTCTGAAGGACCAATGTAGCACTCTAGGATCCCCTCATCCTGGATACATATCCACATCCCCTCCGGGACTCCCTATAGTATCGCCTCCAGTCAACGGTGAAAATCCACAAACTCTCCCTCAACCACCACCACAGGAGCATGTGATGGCCCTACACCGGGGTCATCATAACGATGTCTCCTCGTCACTCTCTCAGCATCATCGGTTGTAGCACCGGCATCCTCTCGCCATCATCTCTCCCCTGCTAGTAGCTCTCCCCACGGTGGTCTCACAAGTCCCCATTGGGTTGATGCTCTGATCCACTTGACCTCTCGTCCACACGGTCCCACATCTGTACAAACAAACAAATTATAGCATCAGCATCCATCCACATATCAAACATATGCTCTACTATCTAAAAAAATCAAAACCAACACATATAACATCATACCTCTGCGGCCGAATACCTCTCCTGGTGGTAACACCATCTCTGGGTCATCACGGAAATCTACCCCACTGTATGGAAACTATAGTATAATATGTGGCATATGACGCCACACATGTGTTGCCTCAGCTGTAAAGTAATGGCCACCCTCCCCACCCCCCTGACGAACCAAAATCGTCGACTACCATCGTAGGCGCAGCTCCCGCGCCCTCGGTGGGTCCAACAAAACTCTCAGGTGCAACATAGGCACCCTCTCCAGAAACCAAGCCACCAAGATGGACCCAAAGGCAAACTCCCCTTAGTCTATCAATAGAAACTTGGTGAGTTTCCCCACCATCTTGGCGTGCTGCATCAAGCCCTAAGGAAAATGCTCACCCTCTAGTGCCTGTTGCATGATCCTTAGCTAACTGCCACTAATACGCTGAGTCACGAGAGACCCATACACTCTCATGATCATCGCTGCCATGCAACGATGTACCAAGGAATCCATTGCCTCAATCCTCACCACTGACCCTAACATAAAATCCTCTCCCGAACAATATGTCCAGGCAAGGGCAACCAACTGCCCCTCTCCAACTATCACCGGCTCGACCGGTAGAAGGGTTCCCCAAGAAGGGAGCGTAGTCAGAAAATAGACATCCTCTACAACAGAGAATGCCAGGTGCTCCCCACGCACAATAAAACACTACAACTCCAGACTCCACATCAAAATCAGGAATTGTAGCAAGTACTCATGTGACCTCACCAGAAAGCACTCAAAAAACATCAGCAGCCCACAAGCTGCCAAAGCACCACAAACTGTCGGCTCCTCATTATGCACGGCCTCCTGCAATTGTGACCAGTCCCTCTCTCTCCAATGAATAGACATAGTCACAAATGATCACTTGCATCCACATGTACGGTACTCGATCAGCCATCACAACCCATCCAAGCACCAAAAAATCTCCCAAAAAAGATAATTTTGTTCACCCTCAACTTTGCCTCAAGGGCGTGGTTGTTATCCCCAAAGGTGTGTACACATGCGTGCATGTTCACCCCATAGGCGTGCATAAATGCGCACCTGTTCACCCCACAGGCACGCACAAATGCATGCATGTTCATCCCACAGGTACACATCTAATTTGTGACTGTTCACTACACTGTTGCGCACCCATGCGCAACTGTCGGACACACGGCCTCACACATATGTGTGGTTGTACTCCGAACAGGCGTGCACTCCATGCACACCTGTTTTCCCATTTTGGGCGCCCTCATGCGCGATTGTTCCCATTATAGTCGTGCACCAGTGCACGGATCACCGTTGATCGCCCGCACACTGGGGGGCCACACCCACAAAATCCCACCGTACGACCATCCGTACGGTCCTACCCCAAAATTGACACCTAACTACTGTACAGGAGGATGAGATGACTAACCTGACTCTCGCACCTCCCAAATCGGCTGACTCGAATATCAATACTCCATTACAGGAGTTCCGAATGTCTGTTTTTCAATCTGTCTTCAGCCACGGGATTAGGATCCCGTCACCTACATAGTCATATTCCTAAGGTCACCATCCATCCTCGGCACCTGAGGAGCATTTTTCTCATCCCATGTTCAGGTACGCATGCTCATGTTTAAAATTATCAAATAATCATTGTATGTTCGTTATCTTCAGATATTGTTCACATCGGGTATTTGGTTTTAATGTGTGCAGGTACTTGACCCTCACAAATCAACACAGCCCCTTCAGGTATATGCTCGACACTCTTATGTAGTTATTCCCTCTGAATATCAATTGCATCGTCCGGTTACACACTCTGACATTTGCCTATAGGATTCCCCCATCCAGCTCAGCAATACTCTCACCTCTGTTGCATTTTCAGTACTGTCACCCAGTAGAATTCTTCCCCACATGAGTCATCCCATTTACAGTCCCCCTTGTCATTTTGACACTCATGTCATTTTTCACCCTTTAGAGTTGGGAGTCTTGATAGTCTTTCACATTTCCGAGAATCAGCCACATACTCTTTCTCCTCATTTTCGCTAGCTTTCCTAAATGTAATCCCAGGTTCTCTCATCACAATTCTATTTTTGACTGCACCTCCATAGTATCATTAAACATCCACTTCATCTACAATCAGTTTTCCCATCAGCAAATTTAATTCCATTCATTTACCTCATACAGAAACCCGCCAATGGAGCCCCCACCCTCCACCAGTTTTCCACATAACTTGCGCCATCACGGGCCAACACATCTTGCACTGGGGCACCCATTTCTGTATCTGCAATAGTGTGGATGCAGTCATGAAACAATAAGGGCCAGAAGTAGCTTGCTCGAATGATTTTTTGGGAAGTGTACATACATGAGTGGTGGTCACTGCAAGCGTCGCTATGGCAATCGTTCAAGACTCTATCTGCTTCGTCGATGGTCAAACATCAGCAGGGTATGGTGTCGACCCCACGTTGGTACAAAACGTCACGGATGAGGAGATATTGAGGGGCCTGATAGCAAATGCATTGGCAATCATCTCTAGAGAGATGAGACCCAAACTTCTGTGTCCGAAGGTAGATGAGAAGGTCGCCATACCAAGGATCATCCGAGGGGATGTAGAAGAGGTGTTCATTGGGAAAATCTGTATTGATAGGTGAATCTTTGGCATCTGAGGGAAACGCAGTGATGAGTTCGGAAAGAACAAGTTCTTTCTTTCTTTTGGGAGTTGAGAACTCTAGGTCGTATTCCTGAAGAATGACGACCCATCGGGAAAATTTTCCATTAATTTTTCATCGACTAAGTAAGTACTGAATGGGGTTGGAATCTTCCACGACTTTGGTAGTATGGAGAAAGATATAATAACGTAGTTTTTGGATTGCAAGGACAACTGTGAGAGTGAGTTTCTCCTCATGATTGTATTTCAGGGGTGGTCTTGAAATATTTTTGCTGATGTAGTAAATAATATGCTTGCGGCCATCATCCCCTAGTTGGGCGAGAACCCCTGCTACTGAGATGGTTGAGGCCGACAAGTAGAGGATGTAATCGCGATCATAGTCAGGAGGACTAATAAAAGGGGCATTAGATAGCATTTCTTTTAAATCATAAAAAATTGTTTGGGAATGTTCATCCCATCGGAATGGGATATCATGGCCTAGTAAGCAAAGGAAACCATGTGCGCGAGTGGCATAATCTGGGACAAAGCGACGTAAAAAGTGGATTTTCCTTGTAGACTCTGCAGTTGGCACAAATTCCTAGGTGGTGGAATTTCGGTGATGGCATTGACCTTGAGGGGGTCCACTGTGATGCCGTGTTGGGATATAATGAATCCAAGAAGGCGTCTGGCGATGACACAAAATACACACTTGAAAGGGTTCAAGTGAATATTGTATTGGTGACATCATTGAAAGACAACATGTAAGTCATCTAAATGTTGATTTTGTTTCTTGGATTGAGCAATGAGATCGTCCAAGTAAGCATGGATGATTTTAGGGGCTAAATTTCTCTCATGGGCTAATTTTCCATGCTTTTCCAAGAAAACAATTCGTTATTCTAAAAATGATTCGCCCAAATTTTATAAGATAAAATTATTTTACCTTAAAAATCACCAAAATTTTATACAAATTGTATAAAATCCTTAAAAATTTGAATATTTTTACAAAAATATCGCCAAACATTTATAGTTGGCATATGAAGGATTAGTAAGTTTCGCAAAGGTTTCTACATTTTAAAATAAATTTCCATCTTTAAAATCATCTCTGCAAGTAAGTGAGGATGATGCGAGTGAGATTGTGGAAAACATAAGTCATGGCCCATTGGAATGTTGTGCCTGTGTTTTTTTATCCCAAAAGGCATGACACGATAAGAAAACATACCCCATGGGGTAGTAAATGTGGTTCTATACTGATCTGCTAGATGGATTTGGATTTGATTATAACTGGAGAAGCCATCCATGAAGGATAAGGCCTCGTGGCCAGCACAGTCATCGATAATTTGGTCGATGAAAGGGGTTGGGAAGTTGTCTTTGGGACAAGCGTGGTTGAGATCGTGAAAGTTGGTGCAAACATGAATAGTGCCCTATTTATTGTTAACGGGGACTGGGTCAGAAACCCATGAGGTATACGCGATGGGGTAAATGAACCCTGCGGCATGTAACTTGTCAATTTTGGCTTTGATAGCCGTGGCTTTGGATGGTGAAGTGGGCGTTTCTTTTGACGGACAGGGGTGACATTTGGCCATGTGTCGATGCGATGTTCGACGATATAAGGATCAAGGCTAGGCATATCTATATATGACCAAGCAAAGATATCTCAGTATTCCTGAAATAGAGATTTGTAAACTGTAAGTTCTTCAGGGGAGCATGCGGTGCCTATGGTGATTTCTTCTATGATTCCTAGTTTGACGAAAATGTCGATTTTGACAATTGGGGAAATATTGGCGATGTTGCCTTCTTCAAAATCATCGGGGGCAGGGATAGGGTTGTTGAACCAATCTATATGCCCTAATGGGATGAAATCCTTGGTTTTGATTGCACATATGGAGGCTTGTCTAGGAGGGTGAAAGGAATCCTGTGAGAGAAAAAATGCTCTATGATGAAGCGCATTCCATGGGCAATCAAGAGCAGAGAGTTCCTCCAGGATATCTTCATCACAGTGGAAAATGTGAGAATATAGGGGATCCGGGGAGGGAACAAGGGTTATTGTTACCATGTGATTGTCTTCAGGTGGTGAAGACATAGAGTGGGTATCATAACTATGGTGCAATGGATCTCTTGACATAAACCAAATGTCCAGACACTGTGGGGAATAAACTCTAGTAGGGGGTAGGATTTCCTGTGGGAAATGAACCGAGGAATTAGGAGGATTTGGGGGAATATCCTTAGACAGTCTATCCATGAACCACGGAGGGGTACAAAGTGACTCGGGTTCAGGGGAATTTATGTAACCAGTATTCGAAGAAGGGATAGGGGGGGTTACTTACATCACATGAGGTGGGGTGTTTGACTGATTTTGAATAAGGGTTAATTGACAACGTCGGTATTCAATAATCAAAGGACACTGGTAGGTAAAATGTTCAAGTGAGTCACAAAGAGAGAAATGGCATCTCATCTATTTCGGGACTGAGGTAGATACATAATGGATGTCAGTGACGTGAGTATCCGAAGGTGGTGGTGGAGAGGGATCTTGCTGAAAGATTTGACGTATTGTCGTTAGTGTCTTTCAAAACTGAGGTAGAGCTAGGAAATGATAGGTGTAGTGGCCATATTCTGAATAGATGTCACAGGCGAATTTGGTTCGCAGCCCTTTACTGCCTGTCATGGGGGACGCGGTTGTAGTGCTATAGGTGCTTGGTGAAGCAATGAGCATTGTGGTTTCTCGGGAGAGTGTGATCAAATTGCGTAATTCAAGAAGGGAAGGACATTTATTAGTGGGGTGTCCCTCTCTTTTGCAGAGTGCGCAAAGTGGTTGAACTCGAGGAGGAAGGGAGCGGTCGGCTCTTTCTTCTTCCTTTTGCCCCCAATCGTAGAAGTGGTGCTAGAAATTGGGGGTGAGGGTGGTGTGATCAGAGTTAGTACTGGAATTTGCATCAGGATTCCCTCTGACTAAGGAGGGAGGGATGGTTGAGGAAGCATTGCAGGTGGATGTAGATACCATACAGGGATGGCGAGCACCATGTTGGGAAGGGTAAGTGTTGCATCTACCTAAAATGCTTGTACTCCCGGTGGGGGGTAGAAGAAGGAGATTTGAGTAATGGCTTGGGGAATTGTCTCCCAAACTGAGGTTTTCCCTTAGGGGAGGGTAAAATATGGGATAAGTGGTGTGGTAGGGTTCTTAGGTAATCCCTAAGGTACACTTTTGTCAAATGGTGGACTGTCGAGGGGTGGAGAAGCCTCAATGGGAGGAATGGTGTCTCCGATGTCATTTACATCAGAAGAGATGGCACACACTTGTGTTGAGGGGTGTATGAGTGGTGGTGCTCCTTGGTATGCCCCCAACAAGGATGGGTCCTTGAAAATGCCAGGGACCATGTCAATTAATGGATAAGCATCATAACTAGTGCAGACAAGAGCTAGCATGTTATCGAGGTTGGTGGAGTGGTTAGGCTCGTAATGTGAAATTTGGTTGATGGTGATGATTTTCCCGTTGTGGGGGAACATCATGGTTCTAAACATAGAAGAGGCCACTGCCTTCATAGCGTACATGTAGCTACGTCCAAAAAAGATATTTTAATCGAGTGAAGCATCTATAACCTCAATGTCGATGAGGATGGTTTTGCCCCCGAGTTCGACGGGGACATTTTGAAAGAGCCCTTCAGGGGAGGATGGTCGACCATCATAGGTTCTGAAAGTGATGGAAGATGGTATTATCTCAGGGGAGCCAAGTTTCTGCCATACTTTTTTGGACATGATGCATGTAGATGCACCTTCATCAATGATACATCGATGAACCGTGATGTTCTGAATCTTGACTGGTATCTGAAAAGATACCAGAGCAGGGAGACGAGGTTCTCCACTATCTAGATCAAATGTGATAAGTCTAGTATCAATGGGGTCGACTTCCCCCAAGGTGGAAAGTAAGGATTTCCGTTGAGTTGGAAAATTTTGGAGGACCTCCAAAAAAGACATGGATGTAGGGGATTGTGCCAAGTCATTGACCAGACTGTCGTAGTGTGCTTCCCTAGCCTGAGGGTGTTTGACATTCCGTTGTAGCGGAATAAGCGGGACATGAATGGTAGGTTTAGTGTTAGGGCATGGAATCATCAAGGGTTGTTCGAATGTAGCTGGATATGCTTCTGAAGTTGTGGGAGTAGATTCAGAGGGAACGTTGTATTGACGACTACGCATTTGGAGAAGAATTTATTCTTCGCTAGTGAGGAGGATACTGTGATCCGCTAGATTTCCAGGGTTCTGATATTGTCCCATTTGTGGTGGGGTAGGGTGTACCTCTTGTTGAGTATTCATCACACCTTGGTGTGGAATATGGTTTTGCAACAAAGCTGGGGGTGGTTGTTGCAAATATTGTTGTGGGGCCTGCTGAGGGGTAGGCGGTGCTGGAGGACATGGCGCATTCATGGATTCTTTCATCTGTTTGAATTCGTCGATTTGGGGACAATGGTGAGTATAATGTCCATGCTCACCAAAAAGAGAGTAATGGAAATTAGTCTGGAGGTTGTTTTTTTTCCACCCTTGGAATTTTTTGTTATTGTCCCCTTGGGGGTTTTGGTGACCCTGATTCTGGTTTCCCCCAGCAAGTTGGTTTTGTTGGGGGTTATTCCCCCTGGTCCCAGGTTATTATTGTTTTGGTTTTTTTCTTTCTTCTTTGCATTATTCGACTGATGGGATGGATTTTCTATATTCAACTGTTCAAAAGTATGAAGTTGTTGAATGGGAGAGGGTTGAACAATGTTAACGCCAGTGTGTGGTTGTCTATGAGGAGGAGCAATCAGTTGTGGAGGACCAGGGAAAGGGAAATATGGATTGTTTTGTGGCAATGATCCTTAGGGAACATAGGAAGTTGTAGTGCTTTCACTAGTGCCCAGGTTATATGCTAAGATAGAGGGGTCACCTGAACTGGGTGGAAAAGTCAAGCGCATGACAGGTGGGGGTACACTCATGGGTGGAGGGGGAGCAATAGGATATGGCTATTGGCAAGGGGGAGGAGGGTAATAAGATGGCTCTCCGTATATCAGCGGATATTCGGGTGTACCGTACAAAGGTGGTGGTTGGATGTACAGGTTATAGTGTGTTGTGGTACCGATCAACCCATCTGTTGCGTGAGACATCCCAGGTTTGTCCTGGCCAAATGGTACAGGTCTGGGTGCGTGAGGTATTACCATATATAGGTAACCCAACTGAGGATAAATTAGATCGAACTGTTGAGAATTGTTGATGGCTTCCTCTTCAATTTGGGGGAAGGTGGATGCCACATCTTTGGCAAGTGTGGAGACAAACGATTTCATAAACCAATCAAGACGTTGGTCTTTGGTAGTCTCTGCCTTACATAAACTATGTCATTGACGCCATTCGTGAATGTGGTCAGCAATATGCGTAGCTGAGGTTTGTTTGCACTCTGAGAGAAATTATAAACCAGTGTCATGACTAACTAGTAGTTGAAAGAAGGACAAAAAGGATTTGGTCAAGGATTCATAGGTCAGATGGGACCATGATATTTTGTCCACTTACCATTTGGCTAATGGACTAGTGAGTGTGTGTTGAAATAATCTTAAGAAGATGGAATCATCCATGTTGTTGTTTGAAGAGCACCATAAGTGAAAGGTCATGACATGGTTAGCGAGATCTTCTGCCGATTTTCCTTCAAATTTGGGAATGTCTTAAGGTAATTTGGTAGGCATATTGGGCCATGTGGGGTCATGCAATATGGCATCATTCGTGAGTTTGGTGAGATTATGAATGTTGAGTGACTCCAAGTATGGCATAGGGAGACTTGGTGGTGGATTAGTTCCAGCCATTGTGTGAACAGGTGGTGGACCTAACCCATGAAAGGGGTTTAGTGGGGATGTACTTCTCCCTTGAGAAGAAGTTTTCCCCCCACCTCCATGTGAAGGAGAGATAGTGGATGGATGGCCTTGGGAATTGGACCCAAGTAAATTTGAACCGAGCAAAGCTGATCCCAAAATAGTCACACTCACCGGGGTGTGAGAAGGTTGAGTCGGTGAGTTGGCAAGACTAGGAATTCCTCCTAAAATAGGAGGGATATTTTGAAAGCGTCTGGAACGAAAGGGATTTTGTGGGTCCCCTATGATGTCCGACTAACAAAGCGAATGTGTGAAAATGGTGATGAGAGAAATAAATGAACAAGAGACTTGTATAATTTGGACCTTCACAAGAGAATATAATTCACAATTGCATGTAATCAAATGAGCATTATCAACTGTAAATAAACATACATGTGGGTAGGTGGATTTTGTTCGCGTGGGAGAATAAATAAAACAAATGCTTGTGTCCTAAAATATGTATCGTCCTTCCTCTCAAATAGCACTGGACCTTGCAAGAGCACTCAACAGTGGGGTCTAAAGCCACCGGAAGAGGAACTAGTGAAGGTTGAAGTAATCAATTATAATGAGGGGTAGAGGGTACATATCCTGAAAGAGTTGGTGATATTTCCCAATAGCCACACAAAATATGATTAAGGTGCAATTGTAGCCCACAATTTCCACATGGGTAGATGTCCTAAATTTGGCCACAATTTCCACTAGTACCTTGGTCAAAGTGTGGCATTTAGATTTTCGACCTCAGAAATGGGTCACGGGATGGATCCCTTCCAAGAGTTGGTGGCTCAAGGGGGGACGCACTGAACAACCAGACATCATCCTTCAACCATTCATGAGTATCTCCCTACCTTATGGTGTTAGGAACACTTGACTTTGAGGATTTTTAAGTTCCCTATTTGTCAACTTCTAATGTTTGAAAATGTGAGAACCAAATAACGGGGGTTTATTTGGATGCCTACCTCCGAGATCCTATCTAGAGTAAAAAAATTCTTTTGGCACCTCTTGTGAAGGAAAAATTAGTGAGTTTTTTAGAAAAATTTTAGATGTGGTGGGTTTTGAGATTGGGGGTGTGAACCAATCTCGTTTGAATTAAGTGGGTGTGGATAATTTCTTCAAGAAATAGTGGGACATTTCAGAATTCCTTTGGAGAAAACCTACTTCAACCTCCACAATCCAAGATGAAATTATGTGAGTGAGGGGTGACTTTGTGTGTGAGAAAGTGATAAAATGTGCCAAATTTTAATAAGTTAGGTGTAAATTTGCAACATGTGGACTACCTGTGGTCCTTACAAATCTTGATTACATATCTTACTAGATGTCATTGGTACAACCTTGCGGAGTTTTAAAATCCCTAAAGAACTAGCATGTGGACATATGGGTCCTTACTAATCCTTTAAACTCCCTAATGTTGTTTATACTAAGAAAGCTTTGAAAAATTGTCCTAGATTGCAAACATGTGGGCATGTATGGGCCCGTTACTTTGATCTTTAAAAATCTCCTAGTGATGTAAACTAAGAAAGTAATTCTTAAGAAACTATCCTAATTTTGAAGCATGTGGGCATGTATGGGCCCTTAAAAATTTAATATGTTTTCAAAAAGAAACTAAGGGGATCCCTAGGGGGGCTTTGTCCTCTTCTAAATATTTTGTTAAGAGAGATGAAACGTTCCCTTAACCACCTTTTTTATTCTCAAGATCGCTCTATGGTGTGAGAGAAGAGCATACTCAATGATTAAAGTTGATTTTTGGTCCCAATGCAAGTGTTTTTTATATGTGATAGCAAAAAATCTCAACTTAACTTTTACAAATAAAACAAGCCATCCATGTGGCAACCAAAAACAAAAGAGGAGAAATATGGTTCTTTTTACCCCCTAAGTGCCTATGTTTGACTAACCTTTCATGTGGGAAAGAAATCTAAGTGGAGTGCATTTACAATTTGCATGAAAGCAAGATTTTGAAGGCTAGGGGCCTTCAAATCATCACAAAAACTCTTACAATTTTGAAACTCTGGATAATGTGTGGGTTACAGTTCAGACAGAGGTGCAGTGGGCACACAATGCGCAAAGAACATAAAACCTTTTGGCGCACAGTGCACAGAATGCGCAGAGAATAGATATGCTTTGGGCGCTTAGTGCACTGAGTGTGTGTCTGTGGTCTGAAATACCCGTGCACATTCTGAAACACGTCGGGGGGGGGATTTTGAATGGAATTCTCCTCTTCCAACTCCAAACTTGGCTCTTGGCAGGTAATTCTAGGCCGGTTTTGGTACCTGCAAGGAAAATGAGTCAAAAAGAAGTTCTCTAAAAGCCCAAATAGAGGGGAAATTGATACCTTATCCCCAGTATGGTCTCCAATTTGTTGTGTCATTTTCGTCACTTGAGTGAGAAAAATAAGAGAACTTACAAGTCTAGTTGGGCATTCTAGACAAGACAGAGGTTAGTGCGTGAATTAGATAATCTAAGCACATGAAATAAACAATAAACTAAACTAAAAACAGCTAAGGAAATAAAACTAAAATGCATAAGAAACTTTGAACAAAAATCAATCAACCAAATGACCAAGATTATGCCACCAATGGATAACTATATTAGTTGGAAAAACATCTTATAGAAAGGAGGACTTATGGATCCCCTATTCCTCCTTGAGAGGGCTCTTGAGTTCCCTATTGGAGAGCTCTTCTTACATTGATAAACTAGAAAGAAAATGGTGAAGAAATCCAAGCCTATTCCCTCAAGAGGAGAGTGGAATGGCCTATTGAGATGTTGCTAGAATGCTCCAAGGAGAAAAGAGGATTCTCAAGGGAGGATTGAGGAAGCATAAAAATACTATAGAAATATTAAATTCTTAGTGCACCCATGGCCTCCATTTATAGCATTATTTCAAGGCTTTATTCAACTGGTTCTTGGTGTGAACAAGGGGGCCTTTAGGGCACCCTTTGGTCCTTGACTAGCCCCCCATTCGGATTTAGCTCATATCTGAGGGTCAAATCAAGTTGGGAGCTGGTCCATAAGTGGTTGAGGGGATGACAAGAACCATAAATGTGTTTTTCACAGGAAGGTGCGGATTTTATCGTAGACAGTCACACTTATTGTGCATTGTGTGCTCTACGGGCTTATTTGGCCCACGCACTGTGTGCACGCTTCCTTTAGTGTTTCAACCAATGTCAATTTTTGTCCAGTTGTATAGTTTTTTGCCTCTTGAAAATGTTATTTTGGTGTTGTAGGTGAACTAATAGGTGTTTGGAACTGTTGTATTTCTGTAACCATTTGCATGCAATGTTGTGGACGGAATTTCAATGATAACACACAACTACCAACACAGCTACATTACATCCTTCAACACCCTGCAATACACTCCAAATGAGGTGGATACTACTGAAAGGAGGTGCACTGTGCAGCAAGGTCGATGCAGTAATACCAATGTGAGAACCAGCGAGAACGAGTGTGCCGGAAAACTTGGGCCCATTTGACGGAAGCTATGAGCATGACTTATACCCATATGACCTACACCATTGGGCATGTAGTACTCTAACTGACACATGAACCATGCACTAAGCGAATCATTGGCTTAATGCATGGTGGAAAATTCTTACCATTCTTTTGTACCACCATTCCATTGAAGAAGGTGTGGGTATGATGGGACTATAATGAGTCCGACCACTTTCTCATGTAAAGTTAATTCCATCCCACCCATCCTTAAATAATGGAGATTTTTAAACCTACCTTTGAATCTCCCATCAATGCCCCCATAAAGCATTATTTTCCTTATCGAACCTCTTTGCACGTACCTCCAAAATTTTTTGAAATTTTGTAGAGGAATTCAAGTCGACTAACTTTTAAACACAACTTTTGACTTTATAAAAAAGTATGGTTTGATATGTTATTTTTAAATAATAAAATATGTAAGTAAATCTTTTAAAAATTACCTTTAAATTTTAGAAAGGCACAAATATTTTAACAATAATAATGATAATAATCTATTTTTAAGGTCACGTCAAGCCACACACCAAATTTGTGTACGAGACCCCTTGTTTGTGGGATGAATTAATACGAAAACATTGATGATGTGAAAAAGAATTATTAAAGATATTTTGGTCAGCTAATTTTCTAGAGAACTTTTGACTTTAAACGTTTTATATTGCATCTTCATAAAATTAATAGGAAAACATTCATGATGTAGAAAAAGATTTTTTGAAGATATGCTAATTTTCTAGAGAACTTTTGACTTAGAGATATTTTGGTTGGCTAATTTTCTACAAAACGTTTGACTTGTAAATTTTTTATATTGCATCTCTGTAAAATTTATAGGAAAACATTGATGATGTAGAAAAAGAATTTTTAAAGATATTTTGGTCGCCTAATTTTCTAAAGAAATTTTGACTTAAATATAGTTTGGCTGTCTAATTTTTTAGAGAAATTTTTACTTGCAAACATTTTGATATTGCATCTCTGTAAATGGATAGGAAAACATTAATGACGTAGAAAAAGAATTTTTAAAGGTATTTTGGTCGGCTAATTTTCTAGAGAAATTTTGACATAAATATTTTGGTCTGCTAATTTTCTATAAAATATTTGACTTGTAAACATTTTATATTTCATCTCCATAAAATTAATAGGAAAACATTGATGATGTAGAAAAATAATTTCACAAAATTGGGGGTATATGTGGTTTGTACACTGGAAAATAGCGTATATACACGATTTGCAGATGGGTGAATAACATATTACAACAAAAGTGTTGTTTTTTGAATGAATTTGATGAAGGAGAGTAGGATTTAGGTCTGCAAGCTAGGGAATGGACTAGGCCATGTCACAAATGCAAATGTAGTGTGGCAATTTGTGCTATAACAATTAGCAACATTATTAGGCTTCCTCCAATTGTTCTTAGCTTATGCTGACTTAGCCTTTCAATATACATGTTCAAGAGTGCAAATGTCAAACATTTCAAGATCTTTCTAAATTGGTGTAATCAATCCACCAATGGATGTAAGGAATAATTTTCCTTCTTCATCCATCACTCTAAGATGAACGGCATAGTGATTAAACACTTGGATGCAGACATATACCATCTGTTATAATTCTATCATAGACATTTCCAAAATTATTGTTGCTCCTTCCATTAATTGATATAATAACAATTGTTGTTGATTGAGACTTTGAGATTATCCTCGAGGAGGGCTTGTGTGGCATCAACACTCTTTCTATAGTCACATTAATTCTCCCACTAAAGCAAATCTTTTAAACACATATGCAACATTGCAAAGGAAAAACTATAATGTTTATCTATAGATTGTTATATTTCATAAAGGGAATCTCACTACTTAAACCAATCATAAGTGATAAGGCATTCATTTGATCTTCATAAGGTACCCTTGCTCAAGCCTCCTCATAAAGGTTTTCCTTGAATGGTAACATGCAAAGTTGTCATCAAGATTGTCAAAGTTTGCAACAAATGGGCCATGTCAACTAATTGACCCTCATAAAACTTAAATATCATATTAAAGAAAACAACTTTGGCCTTGAATAACTCAAAGAAAACTCTCACTTCATTTCCATTTTTCATCTCAAAGAAAACTTGAACATACATTATGTAATGAATCAATAAGAGTCAATAATTAGTTGTGAACATGGATTAAATTTCAGCATGTCACAACCCATCAAAAGGATCTGAGCCCGTCCCAAAAGTGTGATGAAAAATATGGTTGTTCCAAAAAAAAACTCATTTTCATTTTTACCTTTTTTCAAAGAAGTGCACGGTGCATATTAAAATCATAAAAATGGTTATAATTCAAAATTCCCATCATCTGTATGTCTTCGATGAGTGATACGTCCAAAGATAACTTTGTTTCCGTTGCAAATTTCTCTTTAGTTTTGAAGCAGGGGCTTTGGCGACATGCAAAGTGAAATGGACCTTAGGAGTCAACGTCGTGACTCTGTGCATAGTAAATGCATATTAAATCGTTTGTCAAATAGGAAATAGTTTCCAACTTGCATCCAATGGTAATGGATAATAATACATCGGTGACTGCACTGAATCCGCACATACTCCGCATTTAATTAGCAGTGAGTCGAGATTCGAGATTTGGTGGGTTGAAACAAAGAATATTTGTCTTGCGTGTTGGATCATAATCATATCTCGTCTCATCTCATGCTTCTCTTCTAACTTCATAATCTTGTCCATTCTCAATTTGACAATCCAGGTAGAATCTTGTCCATTCTCTTTAGTTGTATTTTAATAGTTTAGTCACCTTAGATTTGGCATTGGTTTTTACAAACTAAGTTCAGGTATGAGAAATGTAGATCAACTTTTAACAGATGTTCAAAACATTGCCCTAATACTTTTGTGAGAAGTGGTTTAAGGCCTTTGCTTTGAGCTGGCAATAAGCACCTTCGTTAGGTGTTTTCTACAAAATTCTAAGTGTGCCATTGGGTGGTCTATTTACAAGGAGACTACACAAGTTTTGTGAACTTGGGGTTGGCACAATATTTTTGGAAACTTCCTTGGAGTAAGGCATAAGTGGATGTGGTCCCAAAGGAGAAATGGGTTTGTGCAAGCTAACAAATGGGCATTATAAAATATGTGTGCAAGGAAAAAATATCTCTGAAAATCTATTAACATATGTGTTTTTATATACATACAAATGTGCAAATAAGGTGTACCTTAAATGTTTATTCATGTAGATTTAGATTTTCTTAGATTTGAATTTTCTTGGATGATGTTTATTTTTGGTTGAATTCCACACATAGATAAGCTTTTGTGGATGATATTGAAGAAACCATTGATAACAAAATTCAACTAGAAGGGCATTGCATTTGTTAAAATAAAAAATGTTGTGGGAGTGGGAAGCAACCTTCTGATATTGCAAGGTAGTTGTGAATTAGTTGCGGGATTTGTTGTTTTGGATTCTAATTTGGTAAAGAATGGGTTTGTTTGTGTATTTTTATATTTCCTTATTTTATTGATGTAATATAGGTATAATTTATTGAGAAATGCAACTCTCAATTGTCCTAAGAAAGATTAAAAACAACTAAATTAATTGTTGATGAGTTTGGCATCCCTCAACACTCTAATCAACCACTTTGGATAAAATGAAGTATATTATCATCCACTCTCATTTATGTTTATGTTTTATCTTTAATTTATTTTTGG